>JAQOTM010000190.1:216558-317999 GCA_029168755.2 Tillandsia fasciculata
TGTTGGGTTAGGTTAATAAGGATCTAAATAGGGGAAAAAACACCTAGAGGGGGGTGAATAGGTGTAAACAATAAACACTCAAAAATCATTGTGCGATAAAACCCAATGCGGAAAAATAAAAGAACACGCAAGATTTTTACGTGGAAAAACTCCAAACCGGAGTAAAAAACCACGGGACCGATAACACGGCGAAATCCACTAGAATTAACACACGTACAAGGTGATATAACGTACTCACAGACGACTCAACCTTTTACCATACGCTCCTAGTAGATCTTCTCCGCTCGCTCCACGACGCTTCTCGAATCCACGATCCGCGCCCAACGCTGAATCCACAGCGTCCAACGTCGAGTCCACGACGTCCAACCGAATCCACGGTCTTCACCCAATGGCACGCTTCGAATCCACGAACGTACCTCGCTCCGAATCCACGAGAGCGGTAACACCTTGAATCCACAAGGCCACGCGAGTCCACGCGCCGATTTTGGGTAAATCGTTGTTTGTTTGGGTGGTGATGATCCGCCGAATACTTAGATTAAAGATAGATCGGAAATACCATCTAAGTATTCATTGATTTGATTCTACTCAAAATGTGAGTATGGAAAACCTAGAATCAAATCAATCAATATAGATGAAGAAACATAGAATAGATCTATTGATTTCCTTTCTTCTCTATATATGTGGATTTTTCTTTTCGGCTATCTTTTCTTAATCAGCCGATCTATTGCGGATGCCCTAGAAATGAAATGGAAGGGCTATTTATAGGTTAGAAACCCTAGGAAGAATATCGGATCAAAAACAGCCTTTTCTGGAAAGTTTTACCGACGGCGATCCGGATCAGATTGGCGATCCGGATTGCAGAAGCACAAAGACGATTTCCAGAAAATTGCCTGTTCGGGATCCGGATCGTAGTCCCCGATCCGGATCGTTCATACAGTTTTACCACCAAACATCATGTTCGGGATCCGGATTGCAATTCCTGATCCGGATCGAAGAAGCACACAGGTAAAACTAGTGTTCGGGATCCGGATCAGAGATGCTGCGATCCGGATTGAACCAGTGTATGAACAAACACCTTTCGGGATCCGGATTGAAAGCCACGATCCGGATCCTGAACATGTCCCATGTCCAGTTTTTGATGAATAAGCAATTAAAACCTCTTCCAGGTGTTTCTACACTATAAGAAGTATTCGGATCATCAAAATTCTTTAGTTAAACGTACCTGATCCTTTTGAATTCTTCTTTCTTGAGATTGAGGTATACGATCCAAAGTTTCTTCATCTTCAATCTTCAAGACTTAATACATTCACGAAATACGCCAACTCAAATTCCGTAACAATCTCCCCCTTTGGCGGTTTCGTGACAAAACACAAATCCACAAAGAAAATTCAAAAAGAATATTTTTGTTGCTATCACCATACAACAAAAATTTACAAAAGAGTTCCAGAAATTAAAAACATGAGATAAACTCCTAGAACAGACTCTAGACTTAGACATCTGTAATCTCTGCACACAGAAAACATTCTTGACAAACAAATCGTTAGATACCTCAAGAATTGGAACATACAAAACCAAATACAGAGATAGAGTTTAGTCTCATCATGACATTTGAAAAAATCAGATATGTGAAAGAATCATAGTTAAAAACCAACATATCTTCTAAGCAGTTGAAAACCAAATGTCAAAGTATGTTAGTCCAACATCAACTTGTTAGTCATATTACATGCCCAAATAGTTAGTCGAATAGTTAGTATAGAAGCATGTCACAATCACAAAAGAAAAACCAAAGTTGAGTTGAGGTTCATACTTACCTTGATATCATCGATATTCACAATCATTCATTGTTCAAAGTTTTCATTGTTCAGAGTTCTTTCTAACTCTCTCACTCTCTCCCCCTTTTTGTCACAAAACAAAGCCAAAACGTAGCATGAGCTACAATATGTAAGGAGAGTAAAGAAAACATAAAGTCCTAATAGTATGCACAAACTGAAACTAAACTAAAAGAATCGTTAAAAACAAAAATCCTGCACAAAAGAAAAGGTCAGTTTTCAGAATCTGAATCTTCAGAACTTGTGCAACCAATCTTGGACATTATCTTTCGCATCCGCTTGTCCATTGAATTTATCTTCTTCGTGATGGTGATGTGAGCTGCTGTTGATATTTCTAGCTCATTGTAATCCGCTGTTGTTCTTTCAAAATTTGTTCCTGCTGGATAGACAGTCGTTGCTGTAACTTGAAAATCGAATTCAATGATGCTTCATCATCTGTGCCAGGTGCTTGATGAGATGGTGATGCAGCCGTGCTTGGGTCAGGCTTCTTCCCAGATGCAGAAGCTTGAGTGACATGTGGCAACTTGTGAAGGGATTTGACAATTGTGGACTCATCTATCATGTTCAGACATTGATGATAGGTTGTAGAGGTGATGTCAACTTGAATTTCTTTAAAATCCTCATTATAATCAGTGGAAAAGGAATTCTTTCGCTGGGGTGAGGATGCTCAACATATCGTGCCATTCTATTCCAGATGATGTACGGGATGTTGATATTCAATGCCGTTGCCTCTGATGGATGTCCGATGAGATATAAGAACAACAATCGTTCCCATCTCACAACCTTCGTCTGCATGTTTGGAAGTATATTGTAACACGTGATGAAATTTAAGAAGCGATATTCAAGACGAAGTTCTTTAGATCGAACTGATTTTTCGGTTGATTGTGTTCCCTCGAGACAAATTCCTTCGATAACTTTTCGCCATAAAGTATTTGTCAAATTTATCCCTTTCAGGTAGTGGACTCCTTTCTTGCTGGCTTCCATTCCCAAAACCTCGCCAATCAACTGTGGAGTGATTTTGAATCTCGTGCCTTGGATATTCGTGTAGAACTCCATAGGACCGTTTTCAAATTCGCGAAGATGCCGTGCATTGGTATAGAAGGTCCTCACTGGTGCAGGCAGTAACCGAGAGTTTCTGGGAAGCGACATACTTGAATGAGATTTGCTTGTTCAATCAAAGTACCAAATTCAGGGGAGTGACCTTGTAGAGCCTCAATGTTCACGTGCCTTTCGCCAATGCATTCGCGATGTGCAAACGCTCTAAGACGGTCACTGTTAACAAATACTTCTTCAACACGTGGCGGAGAGTCAGGAGCTATTGGTGGGTCAACCTTGGTCTCCTGTCTTAGTCCAAAACGTCGAGCAAGTCGCTTACGTTTTATAGAGATAGTTGGGGCAGGCATAGGAGCTTTCCCAGTGTCCAAGGGAGCTTTTCCTTTTCGTGTTGAGTTAGTCGGCAATACCTCATCATCTTCATCATCTGTTATCATGTCCCAATGAATCTCATTCTCATTCTCTTCAAGTTCAGTGTCACTTATGACATCGACTTCTCCTTTTCTTTGGAGTTTCTTGGCTCTTTTCAACTTATTAGTTGCTCTGGTGAGCACCATTGTAACCAGTAGCAGAATTAACCAGGAGAAGGCCATTGCGTCTAGTGCTTTGAGTTTAAGAAAGTGTCCTGTGAAACCAACTCAAGAACATATGAAAAATTGTCAATTTTGAAAAATTTGAAAACATTGTACCTAGACAATCATAATCATGTAGAGAAGCCAAGAATCAAATTAGTTTTTCAAAAAGAATTTTAAAAATAGATCAATTCCATGATTTACAAATATTCCTCTTTTATGCCCTAAAACCGAATTTTTAGAAATCGAAGCCTAAAAACTCGTTAATCAAGTAAAATCCCAGCATAAAAGCAAAACTAATTGACCCAGAGTTCTTATTTCAAAAGAAATTTGATCAAAAACCATTCACAAACGAAAAAGTTCCAATTTTTCAACTCACGTTTGGTGAAAAACCATAAAAACTGTGAAAAACCGAGTTTTGATCATGAAAACTTACTTGAATCCGAAGAACTTTGAGTTTTGAAGCACCAAGAAGCAAGAAATCTAGAGAGAGAAACTCTAGAGGCTTGAAAACCAGAGATTAGGGTAAAGAAATCAAGAATCTGTATGTTTCTATATAAAACCCTAGCCGTGATCCGGATCGGCCGAGAATGTGATCCGGATCGGCTACCCGCAGGAAAAATCCTGCGTTCGGGATCCGGATCACTTGCTCCGATCCGGATCGGCTACACCTTTTTCTTCAGAAAAATTTAGAAAAACACAATAAAATCCAGAAAAAGTATGTAAGCACTTTACCATGTCAACTTTAAACAAATGGCATCGTTTCATACAACAAGAAATAGATTATGCAAAATCTATCAAAAATATCCAAAAATGAAACGAAAATTTACGAAAGTTAAAACACTTAAAGTTGAACAACTTCAATTACATCTATCCTGATCTTATGTGTAATGCCTTTATCAAATCATCAATTTCAGTAAAGAAAATGAAATACCAAGATCAATAGATGTTTGAAATCCCAGATAAGTTAGATAATATATCTAGACAATCTGTTGAAGGAGTGGCTCTTTGAGCATCTTTTACTAAAAATCCCACCTTATACCAACCATGAAATACGACTGAGTCAAGTATTTCAATATGAATTTCATCAACAATTTTCAAAACAAAAATTTGCTTTTCATTCATGGAGTATCTTTTTTTTTATTTTCTCCATGTGGTGGTAGTTTTCACACTCCTCATTGGGATGTAACTCTTTCCACATCTTTTGAGCATTTCACATTTCATTGACTCCCCCTCAATTGGCTATCAATTATTTAATATATAAGGTATTCAACCAAACCATTGATCTCGAATTCATACTCGACTAAGCAATCAAATATGATAATGACTATACCAAGAGATCATTGAGAGAGAAATTGACTTTGATCACTTAAAAGATGGTTTAATTAACGTAAATGATCATTGCAACATTGAAATATTATGACATCAAAAACATAATAAATTTCTAAATGCATAAAAGGATGCAATTAAAGTCAATTATGATTTATGCTCAATTAGTGTGCTATGTACAGAACATAGATAAAGAACAAAACAAAAACAAAAACAAAACCTAATCTAAGCAAAGGTTTCAAAAGAGTTTATTTCAAGGAAAGCATGCCAATTGCTTTACGCAAGTGAATAAAACGTTTTTGATCCAAAGGTTTTGTTAAGATGTCGGCTAATTGATCCTCAGTTGAAATATATGACAGTTGAAGAATGTTTGATTCAACTAGCTCTCTAAGAAAATGATATCTAAGTTCAATATGTTTTGTTCTAGAGTGCAACACAGGGTTTTTAGAAATGTTAATAGCACTAGTGTTGTCACATAAAATGGTTACCGAAGATGTTGAAATCCGGAAATCGCTCAACACGCTCTTCATCCAAATCAATTGGGTTGAACAACTTCCTGCAGAAATGTACTCCGCTTCGGCAGTCGAGAGTGCTATGCAGTTCTGCTTTTTACTGTGCCATGCAACAAGGCAGTGGCCAAGATAGAAGCATGCACCACTCGTGCTTTTCCGGTCATCCACCGATCCAGCCCAATCGGCATCTGAGTATCCAACAATATCCAAAGTCGTTCCCATAGGATACCAAATTCCGAAATTGATTGTACCTTTGATATACCGGATGATCCGTTTCACCGCTTTCAGGTGAACCTCCTTCGGTGCTGATTGATATCTCGCACAAATCCCAACACTGAAGGATATATCCGGGCGACTAGCCGTGAGATATAGTAGACTTCCAATCATACTGCGGTACAGTTTCTCGTCTACATTCTCACTTTGTGATTCACTTCCAAGTCCCTTATGGCTAGTTCCCATTGGAGTCGGAAAATCTTTAGAATTTTCAAGATCAAACTTTTTGACCAACTCCAGTGCATACTTGGATTGACACAAGTGAATTCCTTCATCGTTTTGTTTAACTTGTAATCCAAGAAAATAATTCAATTCGCCCATCATGGACATCTCAAATTCGCTTTCCATGGTCTCCGCGAATTTAGAAGCATCATTATCTCTTGTTGCTCCAAAAACAATGTCATCGACATAGATTTGAGCAACTATGAAATTGTTTTGATAATGCTTCACAAAGAGAGTCCTGTCAGCTCCCCCTCGAGTGTAGCCCTTTTCCAAAAGGTGCTTTGTCAACCTTTCGTACCATGCTCGCGGTGCTTGTTTCAGACCGTAAAGAGCCTTTTTCAGTCGAAAAACATGGTTAGGTAGTTTATGATCCACAAAACCTTTCGGTTGAGCTACATAAACTTCCTCATTTAAAAATCCATTTAAAAAGGCGCTCTTAACGTCCATTTGAAATAATCTGATTTTAAAATGACAAGCGATCGCAAACAATATACGAATGGACTCGAGTCTAGCTACAGGGGCGAAAGTTTCATCAAAGTCTATACCTTCTACTTGAGAATAGCCTTGAGCAACTAACCTTGCTTTGTTCCTGATGATAGTACCTTCTTCGTTTTTCTTGTTCTTGAAGATCCATTTGGTACCTATCACATTGTGTTGCTTCGGAGGCTTCGTCAGTTCCCAGACTTTGTTTCGCTCGAATTGATGGAGCTCTTCCTGCATTGCTTTAATCCAATAATCATCTTGGAGAGCTTCATCAACATTCTTTGGTTCGATTTGAGATACATAGCATGCAAATCCGCAAACCAATTGTCTCCGTGTTCTAACTCCTTCTTGTGGATCTCCAATTATGTTCGATTCAGGGTGATCCTTGGAGATGCGTAACGTTTGAGGTAGAGGAGTAGGCGGAGGTACACGAGATGATTCCTGCACATCAGATAAGCTTGAAGAACCGTTAGATGCATCAACATTATTATCGAAAGAATTGTTAGAAGAAGATGCATTAGCAGGTGTATCATCATCAAGAGAGATATCGAGGGTAGATTTTTCAGATTCAAAATGAAAAGCTTCATCTACCTTAACATTTATCGATTCTACGATCGTCTTAGATTCTAAGTTAAAAACTCGATATGCTCTGCTGTTTGTAGAATAACCTAAGAAAATCCCTTCGTCACTTCGAGAGTCAAATTTTCCAAGATTCTCACGATCACGTAAAATAAAACACCGACTCCCAAAGATGCGAAAATATTTGATGTTAGGTTTTCTACAAAACCAAAGTTCATATGGTGTATTCAAGGTCCCCGGGCGCAAATACACGCGATTGATAACATAAACAGCAGTGTTCACCGCTTCAGCCCAAAAATAAAAAGGTAAGTTCCGGCTGTGAAGCATAACACGTGCCATTTCCTGTACGACCCTGTTTTTGCGCTCGACTACACCATTTTGTTGAGGTGTGTAAGGTGCGGAGAATTCATGTTTAATGCCATTAGAAATGCAAAAATCAATGAATTTGGAATTTATGAATTCCCCACCTCTATCACTCCTAACTCGAGTAATCCTATCATTCTTTTCTATCATAATACGATTGCAGATTTCGAGAAAAGAATCAAAGGTATCAGCTTTTTCTTTTAAGAAGGCTACCCAAGTATATCTAGAAAAGTCATCAACCAACAAAAAATATACCATTTACCTCCCAGAGATGGTTGACGAGTTGGCCCCATTAAGTCCATATGCAAAAGTTCCAAAGGCCGTTTTGTACCTATGTGGTTCAAATTCTTGTGTGCAGTCCTAGACTGTTTTCCCTTTTGGCAACCGCCACACACAAGGTTTTGTTCAAAAGAAAGTTTTGGAACCCCCTTGACCACATCTTTATTTGAAATTCTAGCAAGTTCCTTAAAGTTTATGTGACCTAGCCTTTCATGCCAAAGTGTTTCATTTTTCAAAGATGCTAGGTTACATTTTTCAGAAATCTTAGAAGGAACTACATAACAGTTGTTTTCTGATCTAACCCCCTTTAAAAAGAAAGCATGGTTCATGTCAGTTACAGTGCATTTATCAGATGAAAAATTAACTGAATAACCACTATCACACAGTTGACTTATGCTTATGAGGTTAGTCTTAAGTGTTACGGAATTTGAGTTGGCGTATTTCGTGATTGTTTAAGTCTTGAGGATTGAAGATGAAGAAACTGTGGATCATATACCTCAATCTCAAGAAAGAAGAATTCAAAAGGATCAGGTACGTTTAACTAAATAATTTTGATGATCCGAATACTTCTTATAGTGTAGAAACACCTGGAAGAGGTTTTAATTGCATATTCATCAAAAACTGGACATGGGACATGTTCAGGATCCGGATCGTGGACTTTCAATCCGGATCCCGAAAGGTGTTCGTTCATACATTGCTGCAATCCGGATCACAGCTTGGGCAGTCCGGATCCCGAATGGGGTGTTTTGTGAAAATGTATGAACGATCCGGATCGTGGATTATGATCCGGATCCCGAACAGGCGATTTTCTGGAAACTGCATTCTGTGCGTCTGCGATCCGGATCGTGGCTTATGCAATCCGGATCGCCGTCGGTAAAACTTTCCAGAAAAGTTTGTTTTTGATCCGAATATTCTTCCTAGGGTTTCTAACCTATAAATAGCCCTTCTATTTCATTTCTAGGGCATCGGAAAATAGAGCCGTCATTTTCAAATATCATTTTATACGGCCTTAGATCCACATATAGAGAAGAACGGAAATCATTAGATCTATTCTATGGTTCTTCATCTATATTGATTAGTTTGATTCTAGGTTTTCATACTCATATCTTGAGTTGAATCAAACTAATGAATACTTAGATGGTATTTCCGATCTACTCTTGATCTAAGTATTCGGCGGATCATCACCACCCAAACAAACAACGATTTACCCCAAAATCGGCGCGTGGACTCGCGTGGCCTTGTGGATTCAAGGTGCAACCGCTCTCGTGGATTCGGAGCGAGGTGCGTTCGTGGATTCGAAGCGTGCCATTGGGTGAAGACCGTGGATTCGGTCGGACGTCGTGGACTCGACGTTGGACGCTGTGGATTCAGCGTTGGGCGCAGATCGTGGATTCGAGAAGCGTCGTGGAGCGAGCGGAGAAGATCTACTAGGAGCGTATGGTAAAAGGTTGAGTCGTCTGTGAGTACGTTATATCACCTTGTACGTGTGTTAATTCTAGTGGATTTCGCCGTGTTATCGGTCCCGTGGTTTTTTACTCCGGTTTGGAGTTTTTCCACGTAAAAATCTTGTGTGTTCTTTTATTTTTCCGCATTGGGTTTTATCGCACAATGATTTTTTGAGTGTTTATTGTTTACACCTATTCACCCCCCTCTAGGTGTTTTTTCCCCTATTTAGATCCTTATTAACCTAAACCCAACAAGTGGTATCAGAGCGGGAATAGGGTTGTAAACAATGGTTGAAGGTGGAAACATCAATCGACCCCCTTTCTTTGATGGAACAAATTATGCGTACTGGAAAGTACGGATGAAAGCTTTTTAATTTCCATCGACGAAAGGGTGTGGCAATCAATTGAATTAGGATGGTCTAATCCAACTGAAATTTTAGATGATGTTCGCACCTTAAAACCTAGGTCGAAATGGACCAAGGAAGAGATAGACTTATCTTCTTACAATGGCAAAGGGATTAATGCTCTATTTAATGCTTTGTCACAAACTGAGTTCTCTCGCGTCTCGGCATGTGAGACTGCGAAAGAAATCTGGGATGTTCTTCAAGTTACGCATGAGGGAACTAACCTAGTGAAGATTCAGAAACTGCAAATGCTTACGAGCAAGTTTGACTCTATCTCTATGGCAGAGAATGAATCTTTCACTGACTATTACACACGATTGCAAGACATCGTGAACTCATGTGCTAACTTGGGAGAGAAGATTCCAGAATTTAAAGTTGTAAGAAAAATTCTAAGAACTCTTCCTGAACGATTTCGCCCGAAGGTTGCAGCCATTGAAACAATTAAACACCCGGACGAAATGCGTGTAGAAGAATTAGTAGGTGCTTTACAAACTTATGAAATGACTTTTCCTACTAACTATTCTTCTGGAAAGGCATCCTCTTCTAAGTCTTCAGGTTACGCATTGAAATCAACTAAAGAAGAAGACGCGGATTCATCCTCCTCGGACGACGACGAGAACATTTCTATGGAGGACTTTGAGAAGCAGCTCGCTCTCTTGACAAGGAAGTTTCGCCGCAACTTTCGAAGGGGAAATTCAAGCAAAACTCCATCCTTCGGAAAGTCGAAGAAAGGCAAGGGTTCTTCAAGCTACAAGTCAAGAAGCCAAGAGAACTTCTCAAAGGATAAGAAAAGTTCTGAGGGACAAGTTCAGTGTTTCAAATGTCGAGGCTACGGCCACATAGCAACGGAATGTCCCAACAAGAATCCGGCTAAGAAGAAAGCGATGCAAGCGTCACTTGGGATGACAACTCCACGTCAAATGAGTCATCGTCAAGTGATGAAGAAGACAACGCGACAGCTTTCCACGCGTCCACCAAACCTTCATCCTTCATGTGCTTAATGGCAAGTACATCCGACTCACTGTCCAACTCCACTGTGGAAAAGATTGCAACGGACGATGAATCAGATAATTCGGAAGGTGAAGATTTTGTTTTAGCCTACCATCAACTTTTGAGGGATTCAAAGAAACTGGCTAAACAAAACAAGGGGTTGAAAGAGAGATTACAGGATCTTGAAGATGAAGTAAAAAGAGTAACCTCTATCTCAACCGATCTTGAAGTGGAAAGGGACAATCTGATTAAGACAAATGTTTCCCTTCAAGAGTCCAATGAGCAATTCGAGAAGAATTATATGGATATGGTGAACAAAGCGAATTACTTCTTGAAGCTCTACGGCGAGGCCCGACAGGAAAAATTGGAAATGACAGAGACCATACGCCAACTAAAGGATGACTTACAGAGATTTTCTTCTGGAAGGAGTAAGTTGGACAGACTTCTTGGTCTCGGTCAAAGAAACAAGTTCGGCCTCGGATACACTCAAACTGGAGACATTCCAAGTTCGAGTGGTACAGTATTTGTGCCTCAGTCGGTATCTCCTCCTCCGACACCGGTGTTCACGACAAGCAACGACAACGAACCTACTACATCCTCTTCGGAATCGACAAGAACCAAGGTATGTTTTCGTTGTGGCATTTCAGGGCACATCAGAAGAAACTGCAAGACTGGAGCCAAACGCACACTTCAAGAACATCTTGCAGCAACTACCAAAAGGGCTATTCCTCGGAAAACCACTCCAACCAAATTGACGGAAAAGAGCCTTGGTAGTACACCGCTCAAGACGACATCATCAAGGAGCAGCAATTCTTCATGGAAGACGCTTTCACCTAGGAGATCAACTTTCCGATCATTACCGACGCATTCCAAAAAGGTTTGGGTGCGCAAAGGTGAAATCTTTCCTTGTCTTTAATCTCTTTACGATTAAATGTTGTGTAGATTGTGTAGATTATTTTTTCTTTTTAATTGGGCCAACTCGTCAACCATCTCTGGGAGGTAAATGGTATATTTTCTTATTGGTTGATGATTTTTCTAAATATACTTGGGTAGCCTTTCTAAAGGATAAAGCTGATACCTTTGACTCTTTTCTCGAAATCTGCAATCGTATTATGATAGAAAAGAATGAAAGGATTACTCGAGTGAGGAGTGATAGAGGTGGTGAATTCATAAATTCTAAATTCATTGATTTTTGTGTTTCTAATGGCATTAAACATGAATTCTCCGCACCTTACACACCTCAACAAAATGGTGTAGTCGAGCGCAAAAACAGGGTCGTACAGGAAATGGCACGTGTGATGCTTCACAGCCGGAACTTACCGTTCTATTTTTGGGCTGAAGCGGTGAACACTGCTGTTTATGTTATCAATCGAGTGTATTTGCGCCCGGGGACTTTGAATACACCATATGAACTTTGGTTTTGTAGAAAACCTAACATCAAATATTTTCGCATCTTTGGGAGTCGGTGTTTTATTTTACGTGATCGTGAGAATCTTGGAAAATTTGACTCTCGAAGTGACGAAGGGATTTTCTTAGGTTATTCTACAAACAGCAGAGCATATCGAGTTTTTAACTTAGAATCTAAGACGATCGTAGAATCGATAAATGTTAAGGTAGATGAAGCTTTTCACTTTGAATCTGAAAAATCTACCCTCGATATCTCTCTTGATGATGATACACCTGCTAATGCATCTTCTTCTAACAATTCTTTCGATAATAATGTTGATGCATCTAACGGTTCTTCAAGCTTATCTGATGTGCAGGAATCATCTCGTGTACCTCCGCCTACTCCTCTACCTCAAACGTTACGCATCTCCAAGGATCACCCTGAATCGAACATAATTGGAGATCCACAAGAAGGAGTTAGAACACGGAGACAATTGGTTTGCGGATTTGCATGCTATGTATCTCAAATCGAACCAAGGAATGTTGATGAAGCTCTCCAAGATGATTACTGGATTAAAGCAATGCAGGAAGAGCTCCATCAATTCGAGCGAAACAAAGTCTGGGAATTGACGAAGCCTCCGAAGCAACACAATGTGATAGGTACCAAATGGATCTTCAAGAACAAGAAAAACGAAGAAGGTACTATCATCAGGAACAAAGCAAGGTTAGTTGCTCAAGGCTACTCTCAAGTAGAAGGTATAGACTTTGATGAAACTTTCGCCCCTGTAGCTAGACTCGAGTCCATTCGTATATTGTTTGCGATTGCTTGTCATTTTAAAATCAAATTATTTCAAATGGACGTTAAGAGCGCCTTTTTAAATGGGTTTTTAAATGAGGAAGTTTATGTAGCTCAACCGAAAGGTTTTGTGGATCATAAACTACCTAACCATGTTTTTCGTTGAAAAAGGCTCTTTACGGTCTGAAACAAGCACCGCGAGCATGGTACGAAAGGTTGACAAAGCACCTTTTGGAAAAGGGCTACACTCGAGGGGGAGCTGACAGGACTCTCTTTGTGAAGCATTATCAAAACAATTTCATAGTTGCTCAAATCTATGTCGATGACATTGTTTTGGAGCAACAAGAGATAATGATGCTTCTAAATTCGCGGAGACCATGGAAAGCGAATTTGAGATGTCCATGATGGGCGAATTGAATTATTTTCTTGGATTACAAGTTAAACAAAACGATGAAGGAATTCACTTGTGTCAATCCAAGTATGCACTGGAGTTGGTCAAAAAGTTTGATCTTGAAAATTCTAAGGATTTTCCGACTCCAATGGGAACTAGCCATAAGGGACTTGGAAGTGAATCACAAAGTGAGAATGTAGACGAGAAACTGTATCGCAGTATGATTGGAAGTCTACTATATCTCACGGCTAGTCGCCCGGATATATCCTTCAGTGTTGGGATTTGTGCGAGATATCAATCAGCACCGAAGGAGGTTCACCTGAAAGCGGTGAAACGGATCATCCGGTATATCAAAGGTACAATCAATTTCGGAATTTGGTATCCTATGGGAACGACTTTGGATATTGTTGGATACTCAGATGCCGATTGGGCTGGATCGGTGGATGACCGGAAAAGCACGAGTGGTGCATGCTTCTATCTTGGCCACTGCCTTGTTGCATGGCACAGTAAAAAGCAGAACTGCATAGCACTCTCGACTGCCGAAGCGGAGTACATTTCTGCAGGAAGTTGTTCAACCCAATTGATTTGGATGAAAAGCGTGTTGAGCGATTTCCGGATTTCAACATCTTCGGTAACCATTTTATGTGACAACACTAGTGCTATTAACATTTCTAAAAACCCTGTGTTGCACTCTAGAACAAAACATATTGAACTTAGATATCATTTTCTTAGAGAGCTAGTTGAATCAAACATTCTTCAACTGTCATATATTTCAACTGAGGATCAATTAGCTGACATCTTAACAAAACCTTTGGATCAAAAACGTTTTATTCACTTGCGTAAAGCAATTGGCATGCTTTCCTTGAAATAACTCTTTTGAAACCTTTGCTTAGGTTAGGTTTTGTTTTTGTTTTTGTTTTTGTTTTGTTCTTTATCTATGTTTTGTACATAGGACATTAATTGAGCATAAATCATAATTGACTTTAATTGCATCCTTTTATGTATTTAGAAATTTATTATGCTTTTGATGTCATAATATTTCAATGTTGCAATGATCATTTACGTTAATTAAACCATCTTTTAAGTGATCAAAGTCAATTTCTCTCTCAATGATCTCTTGGTATAGTCATTATCATATTTGATTGCTTAGTCGAGTATGAATTCGAGATCAATGGTTTGGTTGAATACCTTATATATTAAATAATTGATAGCCAATTGAGGGGGAGTCAATGAAATGTGAAATGCTCAAAAGATGTGGAAAGAGTTACATCCCAATGAGGAGTGTGAAAACTACCACCACATGGAGAAAATGAAAGAAAAAAAAACTCCATGAATGAAAAGCAAATTTTTGTTTGAAAAATTGTTGATGAAATCATATTGAAATACTTGACTCAGTCGTATTTCATGGTTGGTATAAGGTGGGATTTTTGATTAAAGATGCTCAAAGAGCCACTCCTTCAACAGATTGTCTAGATATATTATCTAACTTATCTGGGATTTCAAACATCTATTGATCTTGGTATTTCATTTTCTTTACTGAAATTGATGATTTGATAAAGGCATTACACATAAGATCAGGATAGATGTAATTGAAGTTGTTCAACTTTAAGTGTTTTAACTTTCGTAAATTTTCGTTTCATTTTTGGATATTTTTGATAGATTTTGCATAATCTATTTCTTGTTGTATGAAACGATGTCATTTGTTTAAAGTTGACATGGTAAAGTGCTTACATACTTTTTCTGGATTTTATGTATTTTTCTAAATTTTTCTGAAGAAAAAGTGTAGCCGATCCGGATCGGGCAAGTGATCCGGATCCCGAACGCAGGATTTTTCCTGCGGGTAGCCGATCCGGATCACATTCTCGGCCGATCCGGATCACGGCTAGGGTTTTATATAGAACAAAAGGTTTGAGATTTCTTTACCCTAATTTCTGGTTTTCAAGCTTCTAGAGTTTCTCTCTCTAGATTTCTTGCTTCTTGGAGCTTCAAAACTCAAAGTTCTTCGGATTCAAGTAAGTTTTCATGATCAAAACTCGGTTTTTCACAGTTTTTATGTTTTTTCATCAAACGTGAGTTGAAAAGTTGGATTTTTTTCGTTTGTGAATGGTTTTTGATCAAATTTCTTTTGAAATAAGAACTCTGGGTCAATTAGTTTTGCTTTTATGCTGGGATTTCACTTGATTAACGAGTTTTTAGGCTTCGATTTCTAAAAATTCGGTTTTAGGGCATAAAAGAGGAATTTTTGTAAATCATGGATTTGATCTATTTTTAAAATTCTTTTTGGAAAACTAATTTGATTCTTGGCTTCTCTATATGATTATGATTGTCTAGGTACAATGTTTTCAAATTTTTCAAAATTGACGATTTTTCATATATTCTTGAGTTGGTCTTCACAGGACATTTTCTAAAAACTCAAAGCACTGACAAAATGGTGATCACCTGGATCATTTTCCTGCTCACTGCCATGGTTCATGTGAAGGACTCTGCAAAGCCGAAGAGAAGCAAGAGGACAAAAAGAGCAAAAGCTGACTCCGATACTGAATCGGAAACTGAATCGATTGACTGGGACACAATTGAAGTTGAAGGGGCTGTGTCACGCCCCGAGTCCGCCAATTTGTACGGTTCGGGCACGCCAACAGACCCGCCAATCGGGTAAGACCTTTTCCTACCCGAAAGGAACGGTAACATCCATAATAACACAACAAGTGTATGCGGAAGCTCAATATCAGAGTACTAAAAATCACTATAAATTTAAACTTTCATTTTATAAACAAACAGTTTAAGCGATAATGAAAGCATACAAGAGTGAACCATGCATTACCTTATTACACTTTATATTTCTGAACTTGCAAATAAAATTATTACAATTCTTTTACATAATTCCTCACCATCACAAAAGGTTCACTCAAGAAATATATAAAAAGGGATACCTCTGCTAGACCCTCTAGGTCACTATGCTGCTGGGCCCTTGCCCCTGTCGTATGCCTCGCCGTATGCGTCTGAACCGTCACGATCGCTACATCCATACCCGAACCTGTGGGGGGAGTCACCCAAGGGGTGTGAGAACTACGATCGAGTTCCCAGTGGGTTCAACCACCGAGAAAAAGTGTCCTACACCACTTGGTCCAATGGAAGCAATAATAATAGAGTGCTAGGAAACTAAAATCCTCAATATCAAATGCAGCTATGCAAAACAATAAATCACTGTCTGTATATAATCATCGACCCAGCACTACTCTCTCTAGTCATACTAGGCTACTAAGCACCAACTCGGCCACTATGCCGCTGTATACAGGGTCAAACTAACCCGGCCACCTTGGCCACTCTGTTTCCTTTATTCTTTAGATTCTGGTGCTTTAGTTCAAGTTAACCCTCAGAAATTCTTATCCAACGGGCCCCAGCCCGGTAGTCCTGCTACCATAAGATAAGATTTCTAAGGTTGCCGATAACACCCGCAAGTGTTACCCCGTCCTACGGAAGAAACGTCCCGAACGGGTCTCTACCCGGGAGAGGGATACTGCCCGTACCTCCAACATGGGCTGGTTTCACCGTAGGTCCGCCCGTTTTATCTTTATATTTTTTTTCTTTTCTTTTCTTTTCTTTTCTTTCTCTTTTTACTTTAGTTCTTGGCCTCTTTGCCTTTGAACACTTGCTTTCCTTTCTTATTCGAGCTTATAGCTCCCATTTTGCCATTGGCAAAGCTCTTTCTCTTTTCTTCGAGCATTTAGCTCTTTACTTTCACTTTTAGCCCTTCGAAAGTACCTCGTCCGACGGGTCACTGCCCAGGGAGTCCTGCTCCACTTGACGAGTCTCAAATTCGAAGGCGCCAATTACATTCTTGTTATGCTCTTTTAGCCGCTTTTAGCTTGCTATTAAACTTTACCCTTTTGCATTAATTACCTCTTATCCTAGGTCTCGCCGTCAGGATAACTAGAGAGTCACTTGGACTCTTATCATTTCTCTTTTATTCATTTAACTCAAATTGAAGTTAAAGTGATTGTCCATTTGCCCAGACACCTTATGACCCACTCTAAGGTTGTATTATTTAGCTTTTTGACTTTGTGATTACACAAACTTTTCCTTAGAGTTTGACTTTAAGTTGATCACTTTGCTATCAGTTTATTTCTTTAAACTTTGTGGCCACATACTCTTTTTATTGCCGAACCTGGAGTTACATTATCTCTATTTACCTGTTGCACTTTGCATTTAGAGTTACCTTGACTCTAATCCATTTTCTGTGAGTATAAACTCCACTAGTCACCTTAGGTTCTCTTACCTAAGTTTCATATCATGTTTAACCTAGAGATTCCTTGACTCTATATTAACCAGTCTATTCTCAACCTACTAACTTACCTTAGGTTTCCTTTACCTAAGTCTTATATCATGCTCATCCTAGAGTCCTTGACTCTATGTTGATCACTTTATCCAATGTCCTTAGGTTATCTCCTAAGACAATGCCACTCATTCAATCCTAGGATATACTCCTAAGTTTGATGCCACTCATTAACCCTGAGTCTAGGTTTTCTCCTAGTCTTACTACCAACATGTCCTTTTTCCTTATGCTTTCACATGATTCCTAGGGCTATACCCTAACATGATCACAGATAACGAATAATTGATTCCCCTTTTTACGCATGCAATTATTTCCATCTCAATCATCAATAAAGTTTAACATCTACGCAGGCAATTATCATCTATATTTAGCAGTTCAGAAAAATCCACTTTTCTATCTATATCCTTCTACACATGCAAATTTATCTCTTATTCTAATAATTAGAAAAGTTTACTTCTCTTCTATATCCATCTACACATGCAAATTCAATCATAATTACCCAACACCTCTAACAGGCTACTATCATGCTTCTAGATCGAAAAGCAAAGGAGCAAGGGGAGAGGTCACCCAATTTCGGCAGAATCCCCCACCTCGATGTTTTCTCCTGTTCTTGAAAGAGACGAATTTCGCTCTTTTGATCTCCGAGGTTTTCCCTAAATTGTAAGGAAAGAAAAAATCATGAACGATTGATTCTCATGATTTACTAAATCCATAAACATTTCAAAGCTAAATCCCCTTTTGACAACTTAAAGGAAAAAAATCCCTATTTGGTCATTTTCCCCACTAAAAGGCTAATTTTTGATTGGTTCATGAAATTGAGAGGAGAATAATCATCCCATGGCATGTTGCCAAAAAGAAACTTGCTCAACTCGATCCGGGGTCAAAATGCTCTCAAAAATTTGAGAAAAGCTCAATTTGAGCAATTTCCCCCAATTCACCGATTTTGCATTTTGGCAAATCGAGAATTTACATTCGAAAATTGGAGAGAAATTCAATTTGAGCAATTTCTCCCAATTTACCGATTTCGCACATTGGCAAAATCCATAACTTGCATTCAAAAATTGGAGAGAACCCAATTTGAGCAATTTCCCCAATTTACCGATTTTACACATTTGGCAAAATCCATAATTTGCATTCAAAATTGGAGAGAACCCAATTTGAGTAATTTCCCCAATTTACCGATTTTGCACAATGGCAAAATCAAGAAATTGCATTTTTTTTTTCCTTCACATTGAAGAAAAGAGAAGAAGAATTTTTCCTTCTTTCTTCTTTTCTTCTCTTCTTTTCTTTCTTCTTCCTTGTCTTCTCTTCTTTTCTTTCTTTTTCTTGTCAAACTCCTGCTGCTAGGCAGCTTAGGCAGCTGCTGCTGCCATAGGCAGCAGCAGCTGCAGCCATTTCTGCTGCTTGGCAGCTGCCCAATGCAGCTGCCAAGCAGCAGCCAAGCAGCTGCCAAGGCAGCTGCTTCATGCAGCTGCCAAGGCAGCAGCTCCCTGCGCAATAGAGAGGAAATGAGAGAGAGAGAAGAGCACCTTTTAGAAAACTGAGAGGGAGGGAGGGAGAGAGAGGTACACTTCCTGCTTCTTCTTCTTCTTCTTCTTTTTCTTCTTCTTCTTCTTCTTCTCTTTCTCCTTCCTTCCTCTTCTTCTTTCTTTCTTTCTTTCGTTTCTTGCTCCAGCAGAAAAGAGAGAGAGAGATAGAGAGAGAGAGAGAGAGAGAGAGAGAGAGAATTAAATGTCTCTGCAGGGGGTAGCTGGGGAGAGAAGGTGATTTTACCAAAATGCCCCAACTTACTAAAGAAATTCCCAAAACTGCCTCAATTCTGCAGTTTTGCACTTGCAGTGAGCAAATTCGGATACCCCTCTTTCTCCGCGTTTTGCCGTCAACTGGGAAATCGAAATCGTAATTTTCCTTCTCCCTTTTAATCTACAAATTTTTCTTAAACTCTCCACGATTTTGTTTAAATTTTTGGACTACTCTAAGCCCTCGAAAGAGGGCCCCGAAAAAGCTTCGCGATAAACTGCACTGTCAAAAACTGCAGTTTCAGAATTTACGAAGCATTTTCTTCGCTTCGTTCTCCAATTTTTCCTTAATCACTCACCTAGGTTTTTCACTCCTTTTACTCAGAAAACTTTTGTGAGACACCCCACGATTTCTTTTAAATTTTTGGGCCACTCTAAGCCTTCGAAAGAGAGCCCCGAAAAAGCTTCGCGATAAACTGCACTGTCAAAAACTGCAGTTTCAGAATTTACGAAGCATTTTTCTTCGCTTCGTTCTCCAATTTTTTCTTAATCACTCACCTAGGTTTTTCACCCCTTTTACTCAGAAAACTTTTGTGAGACACCCCACGATTTCTTTTAAATTTTTGGGCTACTCTAAGTCTTCGAAAGAGAGCCCCGAAAAAGCTTCGCGATAAACTGCACTGTCAAAAACTGCAGTTTCAGAATTTACGAAGCATTTTCTTCGCTTCGTTCTCCAATTTTTCCTTAATCACTCACCTAGGTTTTTCACCCCTTTTACTCAGAAAACTTTTGTGAGACACCCCACGATTTCTTTTAAATTTTTTGGGCTACTCTAAGTCTCCGAAACAGGGCTCCGAAAATGCTTCGTGATCACGAATTTCAGAAATTCCAGAATTTGCTAAGTCCTTGGGGTTCAAGTCACTTTTCGACCCGATGCCCTTCGCGTCAGCCCGAAACGCACCGAACTCGACTGTAATCATATTTAAAACATGTTACAAGTCTTCTCGCCGCATTTCGCCATTTTGCGAATTCAGCGAACGTGGGTCTACCTTTTACAAGCTTGAAGCTTCGATTTCCAACTACAACTCACTTTTCGACTCGATGACTTTTGTATCGATTCGAAATGCTTCCAACTCACTTGTAATCACATTTGAAATGTGTTACGAGTATTCTTGCTGAATTTCGCACTTTTTGCGGAAATCGCCAAACAAGGACCTATGCTTCACAATTGAAACTTCAATTTCCCAACTCCAACTCACTTTTCGACTCGATGACTTTTGTATCGATTCGAAATGCTTCCAACTCACTTGTAATCACATTTGAAATGTGTTACAAGTATTTTTGCTGAATTTCGTCCTTTTTGCGGAAATCGCCAAACAATGACTTAAGCTTCACAATTGAAGCTTCAAATTCTCAACTCCAACTCACTTTTCGACTCGATGACTTTTGCATCGATTAGCAATGCTTCCAACTCACTTGTAATTACATTTGAAATGCGTTACAAGTATTTTTGTTGAACTTCGCCTTTTCGCGGAAATTGATGTACTACACTCTCCCCTATTTTGAATAAACCATAATTTAGCACTTTTTTCCGAATCCAATAAAAATAGTATTTCATACCATTTTTATTTATATTATTTATATACCCTAAATCTGGTACATTACATTCTACCCCCCTTAAAATAAGTTTCGTCCTCGAAACTTGAATCACATCTCGGCTCCTACTTGATCGAGAGGGAGGAATCTTGTCCCACTACTGGGCTCACTATATGTCGTTACTGGGCCTCAAACTGCCCGCTCGCCAGGTCACACGAGCAACTCCCTAATGAATCCCTCTCTCAATGGACAAACTCAGACCTGGTATCTGGCCACCTTCACCACATAGGTGAAAGACACAATAGAGCACTTGCTCTCTCGATTGCCACGAATGACTCAGTTTTTTACTTGCGAAATTTTCACTTTAATTCCGCCATCATTCTTTTCACAACGAGGTTGCATCTGCAATTAATTACATTTACCGCATCTTCGGTCGCTCTGCTGCCTAATGTGGAGGACCAGGCCAATCCACAAGTCCTCAACTATCACACACGCTACAAGCGCTCCAAGTCCACGGGTTATCAGCTAACCCGATATCTCGGACTACTAATAGGTCCACAGACCATGATCCAATAGGGGCCTATAGCCCAAATACTAGCCTAACACTGTGCAACGGCTCTCGCTAGCACGCAGACCCAATCGTCATACGGGTAGATCCTAACTTAGGATCACTACCCAACACTCCCACTAGGAGCTACAGTACCTCAATCACCACTAGCTCTACGGCCTGGTCATATCACACTCTCAGTGTACTAACAGCCTCAAGGCTCACACGTGGCATTCCACGTCCCCGGGTCATCGCTCGGACTACCGTCCCGACCAAATCTCTATCATGCCCCGCCATCAGGTCTCGGGCCGCTGTCTCTCACAGCTGACTGCGCCTGCCCACTGGGCTACAGGCCCACAGTCCACAAACATGGTCCAGGCACGGATCGTCCCTAAGCGAACCCGCTAATCGTCGCCACGCGACCACTACGCTCCACTGAGCAAAACCCACTAACTAGTCGTCAATCCACGACCCGAACTCTCTATCAACTCTGGCCACACTGGGCAAAGGCTAATACGCCACCTAATCAGCTCTCTCTGGCTAAATGATACTTGTGCTCCATGAGCACCCAAACAGTTGGGCGTCCTACGCCCCCACGCTAACTTGCGTAATCCAGTGTTAAGCAACTTGCTTAAACACGCGCATGACTCCTGTACACCTCTCCCAACTGGGTTGAGGCACCAAAAATAACTGTCCACCAACTCTGGTGATCAACTCGCAAATCCTACGGTGGCAATCCTTGCCATTACACCGATCCATCAGAACGGCGCCACAAAACTCTCGCTCTTTCGAGAGGTTCTCGCATCCTGAAGCCTACCCTAGGCCTCACCAACACTACTACGTGGCAACCTAGCCACAATCAACACGCCACACGGTCACTACCGTCATCAGGGCGAATTCACGCCGCCTGGCCCGTAAATCTTTCTTGCCCTAACCCTTAGGGCACAGCAACTTGGCTCTCGCGACATAGCGATCACCATTTACCTCGCGAGTCGGTCTCTCACTGGACCTTACTAACCATACTTTGCCAGCAACCTAGCTGACACAAGCGTAAAACACCCTATGCTGAAGGTGTTGGCTGCGCCGACAAAAGTTCGGCGGCCACTGCCACTCTCTACTGTCGCCCCTACAGGCGGCGACGCCGTATACTCATGCGTTGTTTGTGCAGCCTCAGCTTGCTGCGCTATCAGCCACTGGAGCCTATCTATCTGCTCCGACTGTCACATCGACGCCACACTTAGGCGTCGGAATCAGCCTTCCTGTCGGCGGGAAATTTTCGCTGACGGCAAGAAGCTTGACCTGCTGCTGGATCACACCAACAAGTGCGGTCACCTTCTATCGCAGCTCGTGTACCTTGTTCGACCCAGAGCGCTCTCCCTACACGAGTCGAAACAAGCGCGTATTCCTATGTGGTGTCATCGCTAATATGCACACCACAACGAAACGATTAGCCCAAATTCAGCCATTTGAGCAATGCGCAGTCTATATACCGACAAAAAGGCTCGTCGACCCAATCATGCGAAAGTATAAGAGGGTACTCCTTTTCATCTCCAACATTACGTTGTCGGCCGCCAACGTAATATCCGAAGAATGAAAGCTCGTCACCCTCGATCAGTCCCAACATCCTTTTTGGGAACAACAAAACCAATCAAGTACTTTCGCCACCATCCACGCACTCTCTCGTGCTAATCCCTAGGGTCTCCCTAAGGTTGCTAACCACCTAGGACTATTCCTAGGCTCTGATACCACTCTAATCTGTCACGCCCCGAGTCCGCCAATTTGTACGGTTCGGGCACGCCAACAGACCCGCCAATCGGGTAAGACCTTTTTCTACCCGAAAGGAACGGTAACATCCATAATAACACAACAAGTGTATGCGGAAGCTCAATATCAGAGTACTAAAAATCACTATAAATTTAAACTTTCATTTTATAACAAACAGTTTAAGCGAAATGAAAGCATACAAGAGTGAACCATAAATTAAACTTATTACACTTTACATTTCTGAACTTGCAAATAAAATTATTACAATTCTTTTACATAATTCCTCACCATACAAGGTTCACTCAAGAAATATATAAAAAGGGATACCTCTGCTAGACCCTCTAGGTCACTATGCTGCTGGGCCCTTGCCCCTGTCGTATGCCTCGCCGTCTGCATCTGAACCGTCTCGACCGCTGCATCCATACCCGAACCTGTGGGGGGAGTCACCCAAGGGGTGTGAGAACTACGATCGAGTTCCCAGTGGGTTCAACCACCGAGAAAAAGTGTCCTACACCACTTGGTCCAATGGAAGCAATAATAATAGAGTGCTAGGAAACTAAAATCCTCAATATCAAATGCAGCTATGCAAAATAATCAATCACTATCTGTGTATAATCATCGACCCAGCACTACTCTGTCTAGCCACACTAGGCTGCTAAGCACCAACTCGGCCACTATGCCGCTGTATACAGGGTCAAACTAACCCGGCCACCTTGGCCACTCTATTTTCTTTATTCTTTAGATTCTGGTGCTTTAGTTCAAGTTAACCCTCAGAAATTCTTATCCAACGGGCCCCAGCCCGGTAGTCCTGCTACCATAAGATAAGATTTCTAAGGTTGCCGATAACACCCGCAAGTGTTACCCCGTCCTACGGAAGAAACGTCCCGAACGGGTCTCTACCCGGGAGAGGGATACTGCCCGTACCTCCAACATGGGCTGGTTTCACCGTAGGTCCGCCCGTTTTATCTTTATATTTTTTTTTTCTTTTCTTTTCTTTTCTTTTCTTTCTCTTTTTACTTTAGTTCTTAGCCTCTTTGCCTTTGAACACTTGCTTTCCTTTCTTATTCGAGCTTATAGCTCCCATTTTGCCACTGGCAAATCTCTTTCTCTTTTCTTCGAGCATTTAGCTCTTTGCTTTCACTTTTAGCCCTTCGAAAGTACCTCGTCCGACGGGTCACTGCCCAGGGAGTCCTGCTCCACTTGACGAGTCTCAAATTCGAAGGCGCCATTTACATTCTTGTTATGCTCTTTTAGCCACTTTTAGCTTGCTATTAAACTTTACCCTTTTGCATTAATTACCTCTTATCCTAGGTCTCGCCATCAGGATAACTAGAGAGTCACCTGGACTCTTAACATTTCTCTTTTATTCTTTAACTCAAATTGAAGTTAAAGTTATTGTCCATTTGCCCAGACACCCTATGACCCACTCTAAGGTTGTATTATTTAGCTTTTTGACTTTGTGATTACACAAACTTTTCCTTAGAGTTTGACTTTAAGTTGATCACTTTGCTATCAGTTTATTTCTTTAAACTTTGTGGCCACATACTCTTTTTATTGCCGAACCTGGAGTTACATTATCTCTATTTACCTGTTGCACTTTGCATTTAGAGTTACCTTGACTCTAATCCATTTTCTGTGAGTATAAACTCCACTAGTCACCTTAGGTTCTCTTACCTAAGTTTCATATCATGTTTAACCTAGAGTTCCTTGACTCTATATTAACCAGTCTATTCTCAACCTACTAACTTACCTTAGGTTTCCTTTACCTAAGTCTTATATCATGCTCATCCTAGAGTCCTTGACTCTATGTTGATCACTTTATCCAATGTCCTTAGGTTATCTCCTAAGACAATGCCACTCATTCAATCCTAGGATATACTCCTAAGTTTGATGCCACTCATTAACCCTGAGTCTAGGTTTTCTCCTAGTCTTACTACCAACATGTCCTTTTTCCTTATGCTTTCACATGATTCCTAGGGCTATACCCTAACATGATCACAGATAACGAATAATTGATTCCCCTTTTTACGCATGCAATTATTTCCATCTCAATCATCAATAAAGTTTAACATCTACGCAGGCAATTATCATCTATATTTAGCAGTTCAGAAAAATCCACTTTTCTATCTATATCCTTCTACACATGCAAATTTATCTCTTATTCTAATAATTAGAAAAGTTTACTTCTCTTCTATATCCATCTACACATGCAAATTCAATCATAATTACCCAACGCCTCTAACAGGCTTACTATATGCTTCTAGATCGAAAAGCAAAGGAGCAAGGGGAGAGGTCACCCAATTTCGGCAGAATCCCCCACCTCGATGTTTTCTCCTGTTCTTGAAAGAGACGAATTTCGCTCTTTTGATCTCCGAGGTTTTCCCTAAATTGTAAGGAAAGAAAAAATCATGAACGATTGATTCTCATGATTTACTAAATCCATAAACATTTCAAAGCTAAATCCCCTTTTGACAACTTAAAGGAAAAAAATCCCTATTTGGTCATTTTCCCCACTAAAAGGCTAATTTTTGATTGGTTCATGAAATTGAGAGGAGAATAATCATCCCATGGCATGTTGCCAAAAAGAAACTTGCTCAACTCGATCCGGGGTCAAAATGCTCTCAAAAATTTGAGAAAAGCTCAATTTGAGCAATTTCCCCCAATTCACCGATTTTGCATTTTGGCAAATCGAGAATTTACATTCGAAAATTGGAGAGAAATTCAATTTGAGCAATTTCTCCCAATTTACCGATTTCGCACATTGGCAAAATCCATAACTTGCATTCAAAAATTGGAGAGAACCCAATTTGAGCAATTTCCCCAATTTACCGATTTTACACATTTGGCAAAATCCATAATTTGCATTCAAAAATTGGAGAGAACCCAATTTGAGTAATTTCCCCAATTTACCGATTTTGCACAATGGCAAAATCAAGAAATTGCATTTTTTTTTTCCTTCACATTGAAGAAAAGAGAAGAAGAAATTTTTCCTTCTTTCTTCTTTTCTTCTTTTCTTTTCTTTCTTCTTCCTTGTCTTCTCTTCTTTTCTTTCTTTTTCTTGTCAAACTCCTGCTGCTAGGCAGCTTAGGCAGCTGCTGCTGCCTATGGCAGCAGCAGCAGCTGCAGCCATTTCTGCTGCTTGGCAGCTGCCCAATGCAGCTGCCAAGCAGCAGCCAAGCAGCTGCCAAGGCAGCTGCTTCATGCAGCTGCCAAGGCAGCAGCTCCCTGCGCAATAGAGAGGAAATGAGAGAGAGAGAAGAGCACCTTTTAGAAAACTGAGAGGGAGGGAGGGAGAGAGAGGTACACTTCCTGCTTCTTCTTCTTCTTCTTCTTTTTCTTCTTCTTCTTCTTCTTCTCTTTCTCCTTCCTTCCTCTTCTTCTTTCTTTCTTTCTTTCGTTTCTTGCTCCAGCAGAAAAGAGAGAGAGAGATAGAGAGAGAGAGAGAGAGAGAGAGAGAGAGAGAGAATTAAATGTCTCTGCAGGGGGTAGCTGGGGAGAGAAGGTGATTTTACCAAAATGCCCCAACTTACTAAAGAAATTCCCAAAACTGCCTCAATTCTGCAGTTTTGCACTTGCAGTGAGCAAATTCGGATACCCCTCTTTCTCCGCGTTTTGCCGTCAACTGGGAAATCGAAATCGTAATTTTCCTTCTCCCTTTTAATCTACAAATTTTTCTTAAACTCTCCACGATTTTGTTTAAATTTTTGGACTACTCTAAGCCCTCGAAAGAGGGCCCCGAAAAAGCTTCGCGATAAACTGCACTGTCAAAAACTGCAGTTTCAGAATTTACGAAGCATTTTTCTTCGCTTCGTTCTCCAATTTTTCCTTAATCACTCACCTAGGTTTTTCACTCCTTTTACTCAGAAAACTTTTGTGAGACACCCCACGATTTCTTTTAAATTTTTGGGCCACTCTAAGCCTTCGAAAGAGAGCCCCGAAAAAGCTTCGCGATAAACTGCACTGTCAAAAACTGCAGTTTCAGAATTTACGAAGCATTTTTCTTCGCTTCGTTCTCCAATTTTTTTCTTAATCACTCACCTAGGTTTTTCACCCCTTTTACTCAGAAAACTTTTGTGAGACACCCCACGATTTCTTTTAAATTTTTGGGCTACTCTAAGTCTTCGAAAGAGAGCCCCGAAAAAGCTTCGCGATAAAGTGCACTGTCAAAAACTGCAGTTTCAGAATTTACGAAGCATTTTCTTCGCTTCGTTCTCCAATTTTTCCTTAATCACTCACCTAGGTTTTTCACCCCTTTTACTCAGAAAACTTTTGTGAGACACCCCACGATTTCTTTTAAATTTTTTGGGCTACTCTAAGTCTCCGAAACAGGGCTCCGAAAATGCTTCGTGATCACGAATTTCAGAAATTCCAGAATTTGCTAAGTCCTTGGGGTTCAAGTCACTTTTCGACCCGATGCCCTTCGCGTCAGCCCGAAACGCACCGAACTCGACTGTAATCATATTTAAAACATGTTACAAGTCTTCTCGCCGCATTTCGCCATTTTGCGAATTCAGCGAACGTGGGTCTACCTTTTACAAGCTTGAAGCTTCGATTTCCAACTACAACTCACTTTTCGACTCGATGACTTTTGTATCGATTCGAAATGCTTCCAACTCACTTGTAATCACATTTGAAATGTGTTACGAGTATTCTTGCTGAATTTCGCACTTTTTGCGGAAATCGCCAAACAAGGACCTATGCTTCACAATTGAAACTTCAATTTCCCAACTCCAACTCACTTTTCGACTCGATGACTTTTGTATCGATTCGAAATGCTTCCAACTCACTTGTAATCACATTTGAAATGTGTTACAAGTATTTTTGCTGAATTTCGTCCTTTTTGCGGAAATCGCCAAACAATGACTTAAGCTTCACAATTGAAGCTTCAAATTCTCAACTCCAACTCACTTTTCGACTCGATGACTTTTGCATCGATTAGCAATGCTTCCAACTCACTTGTAATTACATTTGAAATGCGTTACAAGTATTTTTGTTGAACTTCGCCTTTTCGCGGAAATTGATGTACTACACTCTCCCCTATTTTGAATAAACCATAATTTAGCACTTTTTTCCGAATCCAATAAAAATAGTATTTCATACCATTTTTATTTATATTATTTATATACCCTAAATCTGGTACATTACAGCTTCAATGTTTGGAAAGGATAAAAACCAGAGTTGTAAAATCCGTGCCCACACGGCACCTCTTTTTAGAAAACGTTTTCGCAAACCTTTATCTCATCATAAAACATGCCGCAATTAAAAACACTACTAAAAGTATCACATAAAGCCACATCTCATCCACAGTGCTAACTAAAACATGCCCACATGTAAAGTAATCCACAAGCGAAATTAAAAGTAACCTAAAGAGGAAATGAGTTATATATACGATAACCAAGAGTCCGACTACGATCCTCACGTCGCAGTCCCACCGCCGTCCCGGCTAACGCACCTAGGGAAACCTGTCACGGAGTGGGTAACGTCAGTGACAAACAAAGTAGATGTCTAATAATATTAAGAAAGGAAGAACGAACCGAATACACCGAGTACACCGTAACCTTTCGTTAAACCCCTGTGCATATATTAAACCGGGCACCAACCCCGGATTAATTGTTAATTAAATTGGGCACCGACCCCAGAGTACCTGTCGGGGAGACTAAAGTCCCCCCTCGTGCACAACACCTTTTTGATGCTTTAACCACTTCACGGGGCTAGTGCGACCCCTATAGCAGCCGTGAAGAGGTCCTCACGGCACCCACCCCTTTGTGAGGCACACGGGTCAAAAAGACCACTTTTCCGGAAAAGTACACCATGCGGTGGCCCGATCCGCCAGTGTACGTGCAGCATCCGAAACCGGATTGCCAAGAATGGCGTGTAATGAGCACCGCGACCGCAGCCGCTTAATTATCAGATATTTAACAATTAAAAGAAAGGTTAACTGTCCATCTACTTTGTTAGGTAAATTAAAGAATATTTTTAATGACATAGATGCACTTACAGCACCGGTTGCACACATCGCAACCGTACCCACCTTGTTGGAGAGAAGTCGGGTCACCCGAGCCCTTCGCACTCTCCCGCTGCGCACCCGGACCTATAAAAGTCCGCACGGACACTACGGTCAGAAAGTATACTAACTTATCGCAACAGAAAATACCCCACATTAAATATATTAAAGTCCGGCACCGTCCCGCTGCCCACGGAACCCCCTTGCGCAACCGTCGCCGCCCGTCGGAGCCGCGCGCGGCGCGGCCCCGCGGGCGGTGCGCGCAAAGTGCCCCGCACGGTGCCCGCACGGGCACGGGCCCGTGCGGCGCCCGTGCGGGGTCGCCCGCGCGGCGCCCGCGCGGTGCCCGCGCGGCACCCGCGCGGGTGCCCGCGCGGCGCCCGCGCGGGCCGCCCGCGCGGCACCCGCGCGGGTGCCCGCGGGGCACCCCGCGCGGCACCCCGCGCGGGTGCCCGCGCGGCACCCCGCGCGGGGCCGCCCGCGCGGGTGCCCGCGGGGCACCCCGCGCGGGTGCCCGCGCGGCGCCTGCGCGGGGCCGCCCGCGCGGCGCCCCGCGCGGGTGCCCGCGCGGCACCCCGCGCGGGTGCCCGCGCGGCGCCCGCGCGGGGCGCCCGCGCGGCACCCCGCGCGGTGCCCGCGCGGGGCCGCCCACGCGGCGGCCGCGCGGTGTCCGCGCGGCGCCCGCGTGGGTGCGACCCGCGCGGCGCCGTCCCCGCCTGCGGCGGAGCCCGGTCATCCGCGTGCGTTCCCCCTTCTTCCTCGCGCGATGCCCCGGTGGCACCGCGCGCCTCCTTGCCCGTTCCGTCCGCCCAACAAAATTACGATGACGGCGGCGGTGACGGGGGTGGCGGAGGAACTCTAGAATTTTACCAAACTACGCTAGGAAAATCCAGAAAATTATTAAAAATTATTTTACCTATCGGAGATCGTCGGGAAGGTGTCCGGTCGCGTTTCTTGCCTTTGGATCGGCGTTTGGGACGATCGGCTCCCTCCTTCTTTCCTTCTCCTTCCTCCGGTTACGGTTCTTTTCTTTCTTTTTCGCTGGTTGGGGGTTTCGGTACGCACGAAAGAGGAGGGTTTGGGGAGGCGGAGAAATAAAAATAGGGTTTCGCTCGGTGAGCGGGGAATTAAATAATCCCTATTTGGTTATATCCAATTGTAAACCCGCACCGTCAAAATTCCCTTTTTGGGTATTCCGATCCGATTAATTAATTTATTAATTAATTAATCCCCACCGATAACCTATTTAGTTAATCGTTTGATTATTATCCCCACCGTCAATTCCCCAAATCTAATCGTTAATTTTATTTACGTACGTAGGAACCTATAATTTCCCGTTTCTATTTCTCAAGAAAATATCCGACGACGGGATATTTCTCGACTTTAAATCCTGACCACCGATTATTTGATCACCTTTATCAAATAATCTTGGGAAATCAAATTCCCAGTCGGATTCTAATTACCCGGATATTTAAACCTCTATTATCCAAATCCCGGTCACCGATTATTTAATCACCTTAATTAAATAATCATGGGAAATCCCCAATTTGAAAATCCGGATTTTATCTCTTATTTAATCCGTGAGATAAAATCCCATAATTTAAATCCTTTAGTTTAAATATCCTGATTTTTATCCCTTTCCAATCTATGCGATAAAATCCCACCCATTTAAATCCCACAATTAATTCGTACGTAGGAGGATTTAAATTCCGTCACCGGATAATTAATTATTTAATTAATTATCCTTACGAGATAACCCACCTTATCTCTAACGGGTGCAAGATATTTTGCACGGTTTCCGATGCGTGACTAACTACCGCATCGCTAAGGGTCCCGTTCCGGGAGATCCCGGCATCGGATTTCGAATCCGATCGCACCGTCGGTCATCGTTTTTCGCGCTCTATCGCAGGAAAATATACACACTTGTCCCGGCCGACTTTTGAAAATTAAATAATTTTATTCCGCTTAAGGCCTAAGCGATTACATGTGAGTTCAAAAGTACCCCGGAGGGTCGGGTCACTACACCACTCACACTTTATAAAAAGTTTCGTCCCGAAACTTAAACCCAAACCTCCCTAAAATAACTCGGGAAAACATTCCCTCATTTTGATTCCAATTCCCACGTCGCCTCGCGCTCTTCGTGGTTGCTCCACTGGACCTTCACATAGGGAATGTTCGGTTGCGCAACTTCTTGTCCTCTCTTGCCAAAATCCGCACCGGCGTCTCCTCGACGCTCAAGTCCTCCCGCAACTCGATGGTGGAGGCATCCAAGGCATGAGAGGGGTCCGCCAGGTACTTTCGGAGCATCGAAACGTGGAACACGTTGTGGACTCGTTCGAGATTCGGCGGCAGGGCCAAGCGGTACGCCACCGGTCCTACGCGCTCCAGGATTTCGAACGGTCCCACGTACCGTGGGCTTAGCTTTCCCTTTATGCCGAAACGTCGGTTTCCTTTGGAGGGTGAAACCCGGAGCAGAACGTGCTCGCCCACCATGAATTCTAAGTCTCGGCGTCTGTTATCTGCATAGCTTTTCTGTCTGCTTTGGGCGGTCAGCAGCCTTTGTTTAATCAACGCACCTTTGCTTCGGTCTCCTCCACCAGATCTGGGCCCAGAACTTTCGCTCACCTAAGTCGTCCCAGCATATTGGAGACCGACAGCGGCGCCCGTACAGCGCCTCGTACGGCGCCATCTGAATACTGGCCTGGTAACTGTTATTGTAGGCAAATTCCACCAGGGGCAAACACCGTGCCCACCCTTCGCCCAAGTCCAGAACGCATGCTCGAAGCATGTCTTCCACAATCTGTATCACCCGCTCCGATTGCCCATCGGTTTGCGGGTGAAAAGCTGTGCTGAAGTGCAACTTGGTTCCCATCGCTTGTTGCAAACTTCGCCAAAAGTTCGACACAAAACGTGTGTCTCTGTCCGACGTGATGGATGTTGGTACACCGTGCAACCTCACTATCTCATCGAGGTACGTTTGCGCCAGTCGTTCCCGGGTCCACGTCGTGTGTATGGGCAAAAAGTGGGCCGATTTCGTCAAACGGTCCACGATCACCCATATCGCATCGTGTCCCTGTGGCGATCTCGGGAAACCGGTCACAAAATCCATGGTAATCATGTCCCATTTCCACTCGGGCACCGGTAAAGGTTGCAATTTTCCCGCCGGCCGTTGATGTTCGGCCTTCACCCGTTGGCACACCAGGCAGTGTGCCACAAATCGCGTCACGTCTCCCTTCATTTTCGGCCACCAGAAGGTTTGCTTGACGTCTTTGTACATCTTGGTTCCCCCGGGATGCGCCGCATACGGGGCGGTATGCGCCTCCCGTAGGATCTCCTCCTTGAGTTCCGGTAGATCCGGCACGCAGATTCGTCCGCGAAATCGTATCGTGCCGTCGGAGTCCACTGTAAAGTCGCCCTCCCGGTCGGCGGTTATTCTACTCCGCACCAGCTGGAGCTGATCATCAGTCGATTGGCCTTCGAGAATCCTGTCCAGCAAGGTAGGTCTGACCACCAGTGTCAGAAGTTGGGCGACTGTCCCTGCGGGCACCACCTCTAGTTTCATTCGCGAGAATTCCGCAATTAGGCTATCCTGCTGCGTAATGGCGCTTACATCCGCTTCCGCGGCCTGCCCTTTGCGACTCAGGGCGTCGGCCACCACGTTGGCCTTTCCCGGGTGGTAGTGGATCGTTAAGTCGTAATCCTTTAATAGCTCCAGCCACCGCCTTTGTCGCAGATTTAGCTCTCTTTGGGTGAAAAGGTACTTGAGGCTCTTATGATCTGAGTACACATTGCAGTGTGCCCCATACAGGTAGTGCCTCCATAGCTTGAGGACAAACACCACCGCTGCGAGTTCCAAATCATGCACGGGGTAATTCCGCTCGTACTCCTTGAGCTGCCTTGATGCATAGGCTATGACCTTTCCCCGTTGCATGAGTACTCCACCCAATCCATTTCGCGACGCGTCGCAATACACTTCGTAATCCTCCCCAGGCTCTGGCAGGGCGAGAATCGGAGCTCGCGTCAACCTATCCTTAAGCTCCTCGAAGCTTTTCTGGCACTTGTCCGTCCAGATGAACTTTTCCCCCTTCTTGTCAAACGGGTTAAGGGGGTGGCTATCTTGGAGAAGCCCTCCACGAAGCGCCGGTAATACCCGGCTAATCCAAGGAAGCTTCGAATTTCCGTCACCGTGGTCGGTCGGGGCCAGTCCGTCACCGAATCTATCTTCTTCGGATCCACCGCGACTCCAGCCGCCGAGATTACGTGCCCCAAGAAACCGACCTCTCGGAGCCAAAACTCACACTTTTTGAGTTTGGCGTAGAGTTTCTGTTCCCGTAGGGTCTGGAGGACTGTGCGCAGGTGTTCTTCATGTTCCTCGTCTGTACGGGAGTAGATGAGGATATCGTCGATGAAGACCACCACGAATAAGTCCAGGAAGGGTTTGAATACCCTGTTCATCATGTCCATAAACACCGCCGGGGCATTTGTGAGCCCGAATGGCATTACCGTAAACTCGTAATGGCCATAGCGAGTACGGAAAGCCGTTTTGGGGATGTCCTCCCCCTTGACCCGGACCTGATGATAGCCCGACTGCAGGTCGATCTTTGAGAACACCGTCGCCCCCCGTAACTGGTCGAAGAGGTCATCGATCCTTGGCAGGGGGTACTTATTCTTGATCGTCACCTTATTTATCTCCCGGTAGTCGATGCACAACCGGAGACTTCCGTCCTTCTTCCTCACAAACAGGACGGGCGCGCCCCAAGGTGACGCGCTTGGTCTGATGAAACCTTTGTCCAGAAGGTCCTCCAACTGTGCCTTGAGTTCCTTCAGCTCCGCGAAGGCCATCCTGTACGGTGCCTTGGTGATGGGCTTGGTGCCGGGGAGCAGTTCAATTGGGAAGTCAACCTCTCGTTCCGGCGGCATTCCGGAAAGCTCCGCCGCATCCGGCAATTTCCTTACCACTAAGCCTCAAATGTCGAATCGTCGGCACTAACCATTAACCCCAAAAGCCTGAGCTTTCAGAGGTGCGCATCCGATTCACTTATAGTGGTATACTCCGCACCACGGATCTCGACCAGACCCAACCCACCTGGATGTTGGGTCTATTGTTGGGCCTCTTGCCGTTAGGTCTATTATGGACCGCAGCCTACTCAACCTTTCAGGCTCACCTAACCCAACTCACTAGTCCCTTGGGCCTATTGTCTCAAGGCAGAAAGTTCGACCTATTTGACCCATAATAAAGGGCCAACACCAAAGACGACTAAGTCTTCGCATCCTTATTGGGCAGGAAAGTACAGACTATTTGCTCCTAAGGGTTCTCCTGGGGTCAAGACCCACATTACTCTTCGTAAGGGGTCTTTCCTGCTACTACTTCCCTCGGGTAGTGCGTCCTTTGTCGTGTCATCGCATAGGACCCCTCATCCGTGTCGCGACTCCAAAGAATCATTCCCGGGTTCGGGGCAGTAAAAACGGAACTGTCCCAGTTTGTCACGATAGAAGCAAAGGTCGTGCTTCCGGAATGAATCATTTCCCTCGAGGTGCTCCTCTTGGTATGCCCTCTTCCGAAGTTTGGCCGGGTTCGTTTCTTATCCCTGCTGTGTCCTGAGCTCTCCCGTCGGGCTTGAGACATCGTAAATCCGCGCTCCACCGCGGTGGCTCTATCGTCCACCTCCTGGAAGGTGCGCAAACCCGCCATTTGCGCCACCTTTAAGATGTCGCTCCATAAGCCATTCACAAAAGGACGGGCCTTGTGAGATTCATCTCTTGTATCAAAGGGGAACACATCTGATCAACCTCACAAATGCCCGTTGATATCCCATAACGGTCCGACTTCCTTGCTTGATGAACTTCACGTCACCTTCCATCCGCCGTTTGATGCTGTCGGAGAGAAATGCCCTCAACAGTTCTCCTTGGAACGTGGTCCAAGATGGAAGGGCGGTGCCCTCCGAAGGATCCGGGCGCACCGTCTTCCACCACTTGCGGGCGTCTCCCTCAAGAAAACGGACTGCCAAAGGGACCCGTTCACCTTTCCTCATTAGCAAAGCTTCGAAGAGCCTTTCCATGCTATCTACCCATTTTCCTACAACCCAAGGGTCGGTCGTATCTCCCTCAAGGGGTCTCCATTGACGGCTCCCGGCGTAGGTCCCAAAGTTGCTGGCGCGGCTGGCCCGGGCAGAGAAGCCCGGGCGACCTCCATTGGTGCAGTCGACTATTGCACCCACTATGGCATCTGTTCCATAAGGGTTACTGACTGCCCGGCCATCTCTTGTAGTCGTTGTCGGAGAAGCTGATACTCCGCCGCTGTTCGCACCATACTCTTTGCCCCTGCGTTCTCCGCTGATAACCCATTTCGGGCCATCGTCCGCTTGTAACAAAGAAACCACGTTAGGCCTAAGGTTATCACCCTAGCACCTAGACTTACGAACACACCTACATTACGTTCCCGTTTTCCCGTACTCTCACGTACTACACCTACACCTTGGTTATCTCATTTCCCATTTGCTTGTGGCACCTAGCACTGTGGATGTAAACCTCGTCTACTATGGTTGTGGTTGTATTTTCTCTGATACCATTTAATCTGTCACGCCCCCGGGGGTTTTTGAGTCTTTTGAAGCGGAAAATCGTGCCAATTTTTTTTTTTCTCATAATAAGGTAACTTAACTTCAACCCCGGTGCGTGCCAGACCGCCACATACACAAATTCACTCTGTCCGCGGACAGAGTCTCCTCTGCATATGCACGGCGTCTCATTTACATCATTTCATTCATTCACAATAATCATACAACACACACCAACCAACAACCATACAGTAGACATACACCATATTCAGAGTTAAATCGTTTAACTAAAGCATGTCATTTGAGCGGCTTCAATGTTTGGAAAGGATAAAACCCAGAGTTGTAAAATCCGTGCCCACACGGCACCTCTTTTTAGAAAACGTTTTCGCAAACCTTTATCTCATCATAAAACATGCCGCAATTAAAAACACTACTAAAAGTATCACATAAAGCCACATCTCATCCACAGTGCTAACTAAAACATGCCCACATGTAAAGTAATCCACAAGCGAAATTAAAAGTAACCTAAAGAGGAAATGAGTTATATATACGATAACCAAGAGTCCGACTACGATCCTCACGTCGCAGTCCCACCGCCGTCCCGGCTAACGCACCTAGGGAAACCTGTCACGGAGTGGGTAACGTCAGTGACAAACAAAGTAGATGTCTAATAATATTAAGAAAGGAAGAACGAACCGAATACACCGTAACCTTTCGTTAAACCCCTGTGCATATATTAAACCGGGCACCAACCCCGGATTAATTGTTAATTAAATTGGGCACCGACCCCAGAGTACCTGTCGGGGAGACTAAAGTCCCCCCTCGTGCACAACACCTTTTTGATGCTTTAACCACTTCACGGGGCTAGTGCGACCCCTATAGCAGCCGTGAAGAGGTCCTCACGGCACCCACCCCTTTGTGAGGCACACGGGTCAAAAAGACCACTTTTCCGGAAAAGTACACCATGCGGTGGCCCGATCCGCCAGTGTACGTGCAGCATCCGAAACCGGATTGCCAAGAATGGCGTGTAATGAGCACCGCGACCGCAGCCGCTTAATTTATCAGATATTTAACAATTAAAAGAAAGGTTAACTGTCCATCTACTTTGTTAGGTAAATTAAAGAATATTTTTAATGACATAGATGCACTTACAGCACCGGTTGCACACATCGCAACCGTACCCACCTTGTTGGAAAGAAGTCGGGTCACCTGAGCCCTTCGCACTCTCCCGCTGCGCACCCGGACCTATAAAAGTCCGCACGGACACTACGGTCAGAAAGTATGCTAACTTATCGCAACAGAAAATACCCCACATTAAATATATTAAAGTCCGGCACCGTCCCGCTGCCCACGGAAACCCCCTTGCGCAACCGTCGCCGCCCGTCGGAGCCGCGCGCGGCGCGGCCCCGCGGGCGGTGCGCGCAAAGTGCCCCGCACGGTGCCCGCACGGGCACGGGCCCGTGCGGCGCCCGTGCGGGGTCGCCCGCGCGGCGCCCGCGCGGTGCCCGCGCGGCGCCCGCGCGGGGCCGCCCGCGCGGCACCCCGCGCGGGTGCCCGCGCGGCGCCCGCGCGGGCCGCCCGCGCGGCACCCCGCGCGGGTGCCCGCGGGGCACCCCGCGCGGCACCCCGCGCGGGTGCCCGCGCGGCACCCGCGCGGGGCCGCCCGCGCGGGTGCCCGCGGGGCACCCCGCGCGGGTGCCCGCGCGGCGCCTGCGCGGGGCCGCCCGCGCGGCGCCCCGCGCGGGTGCCCGCGCGGCACCCCGCGCGGGTGCCCGTGCGGCGCCCGCGCGGGGCCGCCCGCGCGGCCCGCGCGGTGCCCGCGCGGGGCCGCCCACGCGGCGGCCGCGCGGTGTCCGCGCGGCGCCCGCGTGGGTGCGACCCGCGCGGCGCCGTCCCCGCCTGCGGCGGAGCCCGGTCATCCGCGTGCGTTCCCCCATCTTCCTCGCGCGATGCCCCGGTGGCACCGCGCGCCTCCTTGCCCGTTCCGTCCGCCCAACAAAATTATGATGACGGCGGCGGTGACGGGGGTGGCGGAGGAACTCTAGAATTTTACCAAACTACGCTAGGAAAAATCCAGAAAATTATTAAAAATTATTTTACCTATCGGAGATCGTCGGGAAGGTGTCCGGTCGCGTTTCTAGCCTTTGGATCGGCGTTTAGGACGATCGGCTCCCTCCTTCTTTCCTTCTCCTTCCTCCGGTTACGGTTCTTTTCTTTCTTTTTCGCTGGCTGGGGGTTTCGGTACGCACGAAAGAGGAGGGTTTGGGGAGGCGGAGAAATAAAAATAGGGTTTCGTTCGGTGAGCGGGGAATTAAATAATCCCTATGTTGGTTATATCCAATTGTAAACCCGCACCGTCAAAATTCCCTTTTTGGGTATTCCGATCCAATTAATTAATTAGCTAATTAATTAATCCCCACCGATAACCTATTTAGTTAATCGTTTGATTATTATCCCCACCGTCAATTCCCCAAATCTAATCGTTAATTTTATTTACGTACGTAGGAACCTATAATTTCCCGTTTCTATTTCTCAAGAAAATATCCGACGACGGGATATTTCTCGACTTTAAATCCTGACCACCGATTATTTGATCACCTTTATCAAATAATCTTGGGAAATCAAATTCCCAGTCGGATTCTAATTACCCGGATATTTAAACCTCTATTATCCAAATCCCGGTCACCGATTATTTAATCACCTTAATTAAATAATCATGGGAAATAAATCCCCAATTTGAAAATCCGGATTTTATCTCTTATTTAATCCGTGAGATAAAATCCCATAATTTAAATCCTTTAGTTTAAATATCCTGATTTTTATCCCTTTCCAATCTATGCGATAAAATCCCACCCATTTAAATCCCACAATTAATTTGTACGCAGGAGGATTTAAATTCTGTCACCGGATAATTAATTATTTGATTAATTATCCTTACGGGATAACCCACCTTATCTCTAACGGGTGCAAGATATTTTGCACGGTTTCCGATGCGCGACTAACTACCGCATCGCTAAGGGTACCGTTCCGGGAGATCCTAGCATCGGATTTCGAATCCGATCGCACCGTCGGTCATCGTTTTTCGCGCTCTATCGCAGGAAAATATACACACTTGTCCCGGCCGACTTTTTGAAAATTAAATAATTTTATTCCGCTTAAGGCCTAAGCGATTACATGTGAGTTCAAAAGTACCCCGGAGGGTCGGGTCACTACAGATGTACTCTTGCACGCCAGGTACGCATTCTTAGGAAAACTTGGTTCTTGTAGTTGCACCATCCGCTTCTCGCAATCAATTAATGCTTGGTACCTTGAGAGCCAGTCCATGCCCAAAACAACGTCATACTCCTTCAGGGGAATCACCACCAAATCCCAAGGGCAAGCCAGTCGCCCCAGCTTAATTGGGCAATTGGCCACCAAACCGGTCGCCTCCAGTGTCCCACCCGCTGTCTGCACCGTCATACGGCCTTGGAGAGGTGTCACCTCGAGATCGTGTGCAAACACGTAATCAGAAGAAATGAATGAGTGGGTTGCTCCAGTGTCGAAGAGGGTTCTAGAACGGGAATTTGTAACAGAAGTTATACCTGCAAGTACGTCCTCCGGCAGGTCCGATTCCTGGCGAGTCATTGAATAAATTCGCCCGCCCGGTAGGGGCTGTCTTTCCTCCTCGTGCCGAGAAGCCGGGGGCCTAGAGGTCGACCCCATTGGAGCTTTCCCCCGTCCCGACTGCTGTGGTGAAGGCGTGGACGCGGCGGAGGAAGCTGGTCCCAAGACAAGGGGGCAGTTGCGGCGGAAGTGCCCCTGCTTGCCGCAGCGAAAGCAGTGATCAACTCTCTGGGGGCAGTCCAACACCCCGTGCGATCCCCCGCATATTACACAGGGCCTACCACCTGATCTCGGCCCTGCCGTAGGTGCGCTCCGTGCTCCCGACTGTTGCCTCCACCGTTTTGGGGGTCGGCTCCCAGACGACCCCCCCCCCCGTGATTCTGCTGTGGCCGCTTCCTATCATCATGCTGTGCCGGGGCCTCCCTCCTGGCGCGGGTAACGGCAAACCCGCGCTCTACAACGGTGGCCCGGTCGACCACCTTCTGGAATGTGTGCAAATCAGCAGCCTGAACCACTTGAAAAATCTCACTTCGCAGCCCATCCACGAACAGTTGCGCTTTGTGGGATTCGTCCCTTATGACGAAAGGGACGCAATTTGCCAAGCGCACGAATTCGCGCTGATATTCCATAACTGTTCTGTTCCCTTGCTGAATATGGTTTAGGTCGTCTTCCAGCTTTTTCTTAACGCTGCTAGTGAAGAAGGCCCCAAATAGATCCTGCTTAAACATCGCCCACGACAGAAGCACGGTGCCCTGGGTGGGATCTGGGCGCACCGTCTTCCACCATAGACGAGCGTTTCCCTCCAAAAAGTGGACCGCCAGGGGGACGCGCTCGGGGTCCTCTATGAGTAAGTCTTCAAACAACTTCTCCATCGAACCCACCCACTTTTCAACGACCCAGGGGTCGGTCGTCTCTCCATCGTACGTGGGCGGTTCGAACTTCATAAAATCCGCCAGATTAGCCCGCACTCGTTCTCGCTCTGACTGGGGGACTGTCCCTTCCCCAGCGACGGCGGCGGCCGCGGAGGTACTCCCGCCGAGGGCTCCCGGCGCCGGCCCCGCGGGTGCTGATCCTGGTGCTGCTGTCGGTATGGTAGTCTGGGTGGCCATTGCTGCCGGTGGGGGGGCTGCCCCTGTTGCTGGCGGTGGTGCGACTGGTGCAGTTGGCCCCTGTGGAGGGGCAGGAGCGACTGGTTGCTGCTGCGTCAGTTGACGTACATGTTCTGTAAGGGTCGCCAGCTGCCCCGCCATCTCCCTCAACTGTTGCCGCAGGAGCTGGTTCTCCGCGGTTGCCGATGTCGTCGCATCCGCCCCCACCTCCTCAGCCGATGCCCTGGTTCGAACCATTGTCTGTCGCACATACCATCAGAACAAATTAGCTCTAGACCAACTAGAAGGAACCACCATAAACATCGGGAGGGAAAAGAAAAACACTATCTCTACATCCCCTTTCCCCGGTCTCTCACGTCCTACGCTCGTAATCCCTGCACATTTCATTTATTAGTAGCAAAGTGTGGTATCTCGGTGGATGTTGGGCCATGTACTGCTGTGATTAAAGCAACCGCTCTGATACCATCTTAATCTGTCACGCCCCGGGGGTTTTCATTTAGCGGAAACGATATACAAGGAAAGCATTTGACGCGCAAAATCTCAATTTTTTTGAAAACCTCCTTCCCCGGCGCGTGCCCAGACCCGCCGCATATACAGATTTACTCGGAAATCGGGCAGAGTCTCCTCTGTATATGCTCGGCGTCGCGGCTAATACAACAGTCACATACAATCATCATTTCGCATTTAATCACAACAGTACCGCTACTAACAATGCAGGAAGGTTAAAACCATACCCGTGGCCAGTTAAGTTGAAAGGATAAACCCAGAGTTTTGAAGACAGGCCCACACGACCCTCAGTTTTAGAAAACGGTTTGAAATCCACATAAATCCACATAAGTTGGAAACGGGTCCACACGACCCTAGATCTTTGAAAACAGTTTTCGAAATTCTTCTCTTTTATTTTTGGTTTGGAAAACAGCCGAACGGGGATAGAAGAGAAAATAGTAATATGCATCCAACCAGAAGTCAACAACATCCACACGACCCCACGAGGGTATCGAGAACCACACAGTAACTACAATACTGAATGAAATGCGGAAAAAGTAAAGGGAAATAAAAACAAACTGGGGCTCCCACAGCCCGATCGCTCCCACCACGGCCTCACCGTCGTCTACCTCCCACCCCTGGATGAACCTGTCACAGAGTGGGTAGTCAGTGACAACAACAGGCTAAAGTAATAAGCGGTAAAGTAATAACAAACCACAAAGCACGACTAGCTGGAGCAACCACTCTGCTCATAAAATCAATCCGCAGTCACCTGTAACCTGTAACACCTCACCTGTAACACCTGACCTCGTCGGTCCCCAATCCGACGGGTCGCACCGCCCACACCTTGGTGCCTCAAACCCCACACCTACGAGGGTCCCCACTACGTCACCTCGTGGGTAAACACGGGTCAAGGACCGCTTTTCCGGAAAAGAGCACCCTTAGCGGTGGCCAAACCGCGGGTGCTCGTGTCGCAACCTCGGGCCACAGAACCAAACACAGGTAATATAGTAACACACTGAGACCATTAGCATTAGGAATAATAAAACAGGAAATTTAACATTATCACTATTATCCGACTTGTAAGATCCGTCTCAAAGATGACAAAAGAAACCCACCTGTCACGCACTATGACTGCCGCTCGGTCACTCCGCGCCCCGGCGTGTTCCCTGAACCTACGAGAACCCACTGTCAGGACGAAGTCATAAACCCCTCACCTATAATTTAGACGCGGCCGACACCGACTAGTCCCCCGTGGCTTGGACGCGAGGAGGGCTCCCCGGCGCGGAAGAAGCAACGGCCCGGTCGGTCCCGGCGGCGGCAACGGCCCGGCACGGCGCCCAAGTCCCCACGGCGTCCACGCCCGCACGCGCGGCGGCGCCCCGCGCGGTGCTCGGGTCCGCACGGGCCCAGCCCGCACGCGCGGGCTGCGCCCCGCGCAGCGCCCGGGCCCGCACGGCCCTAGCCCGCACGCGCGGGCTGCGCCCCGCGCGGCGCCCGGGCCGCACGGGCCCAGCCCGCACGCGCGGGCTGCGCCCCGCGCGGCGCCCAGGCCCGCACGGGGTCCAGCCCGCACGCGCGGGCGGAGCCCCGCGCGGCGCCCAGGCCCGCGCGGCGCCCTGCCCGCACGCGCGGGCGGCGCCCCGCGCGGTGCCCAGGCCCGCGCGGTGCCTTGCCCGCACGCGCGGGCGGCGCCCCGCGCGGTGCCTGGCCCGCGCGGCGCCCCCCGTGCGGCGACGTACGGCCGGCCGTGGTTTCCCCCCTCCTCCTTTTCGCGCGACGGCGCGTCTCAACCCTCGAATTTAACACAAGAACTACGTAAAATATTTTCCAAGAAAAACTCACCGGTCTCGGTGCTACCGATTCGCCAATGGGGGAAGGAGAGGAAGAAGAGGTTCGCTCCGCGCTTGCCGGGTCTTGGGGGTGGTCGATCGCTCCCTCCCTTGCACCGTCCTTGCTCCGCCGATCGAAAGGAGAAAGCCTGGGGAGAAGGGGGAAAAACCGCTTCCTCAACTCGATGCGTTACGCTCAGGACAAGAAGGGGGAAAAATAATGCCCTAGCCCGAGTCGTAGCGTCCAAACAAAAAGGGGAGGGTCGATTACCAAAACCCCAGACCCAACCATCTAATTAACCAAATTGGCACAATCGACCTAGACCCCGCGTAATCAAGAAAATAATTAGATAACCAAACGGGGTAAACAGGGTGCGAACCTGGGTCCAGCCTGCCTCGGTAACCGTACTAAAACTTCCGGAATTTATTCTGGGAGATTCCGGGGTCCGAATCCACAACCGATTTCGCCTGCGGTCTCCGTTTCGCGAGCTTTATTGACTAAAATTACTCGCGAGCCCCGATGATCTTTCCAGAAACTCAGAATTATTAGTCCCCCCTTCCCGGACCCCTGAACGAAAAGCGAAAGAAATTAAAAAAACAAAAGCAGACCCCAGGATGGAACCACAACAATTTAAACCAGCGGATACTACACAAATTAAGATGGTTTTTCAAAAAGAGAACTGCTTTTAGTCCTCACCCACGTGGGTCGAGTGAAAATGGTTTTCAGAAATAAATGTCACCCTGTTTCCTGTAAATTTCCCCACTCGTAAGGATACGAGTGGTCTGGGTTCTAGGGGCCATCCCTTTGTCGGGACGAAAGCCACGGGGGCCGAGCCTGGAACCTATTCTTATTTGATAGGATTGTAGGTGTTGGTCTCCCGGAACTTCCGGGCCCTAGTTGTTATCTTCTGCGTGTTGTACCGAGGTTGTCGAGTTCCCGAACTGTAAGGGGGCCGGGATCTTCGATAGGCGGAGCCTAGAGTCTGTTCTTGTTTGATAGGGTTCTTAGCATCAACCTATCGGGTTTTCCAAACTCTTATGGTGTCGGCCCTTCCTGAGTTATCGGTGTGGTTGGTGTTTCGTTGTGGGAGCCGTTGGGGTTGACGGTGGTCCCGGGTCGTTGAGTGTTGTCCGACCAATATTGTTAGCCCTGAGTTGTGGGTCGTTCCTGGCTGTGGAGTATCTCCAGCCAGTGTGTTTTGTACTGCGAGCTTTTGGAGAGGCTAATGTCTCGTATTTCGTATGAGCTGATCATCTGAGTCGTCGAGAGTGCGCCGACTGTTGTGCGAGGTGTTTGTGGATTCTGAGTCTTTCCGTTCAGTGCGTGAGTGTGGATTTTGACTATAGCCTGCAGTGCCACCTGAGCGACAGAGTGCGCAGATACCTTTTCCTCGGTGGGGTCGCGCCCCTCGAGAGCCACGCCCGGGGTGGGTTTGTTACTTTTGTATCACGACTTGTCGACACAGTCCCTCTAGCTGGGCCAGTTTTGGCAGCTACGGACGCCCTACGTCAGTCCGGTCCTCCGGGATGTAACGGCAGTAGGTAGGCGTAGGTTTGACTGGACCCGAGGAGGCAGTCAGGTAGATTGGGTGATCTGAGTTGAGGGATAGTAGATGCACCATGTTATCATCTGTGTTCTTTTCCCATTGAGCATAATAGATAGAGGCATGACAGCTGTAGATACTTTTCCAGCTTATTTTTCATTATCACAGTCTTTTTTTTGTTATCTTATGTCTCTAGTAGACTTAGTGGGCAGACCGTGGGTCTTGGAGACGGTACCCACTGAGAACTACTGTAGGATGTAGTTCTCACACCCTCTGTCGGTGACAGGTTGCTGAGGCTTTTTCTTCCGTTCCTGCCCGAGCTGGCTTGACGGACCGGGGACAGGGAGTCGCGAGATAGTTCCCTACCAACATAGTTCCTTTAGTGTGAGGTAGATGTACCCTTTTTATATTTTGAGAGTTTCTTGTTGAGAGACCTTTGTTGTGAGGTATAGAGTTGTATTTTTATTTTATAGTTTGAGAGACTGATGTAGTGAGGATATTTTTGTATTGAGAGCTTGTACACTGATATATTTATTAGAGATATCTCCCTTTTAAGTTTTGTATCAGAGGACTTTTCATACGATCATATTTGGCAGATGGATATTGTATTATTTTCAGTTGTACAGTGATTGGACATCAGTTTTTTTTTCAGTAGTTTACTTTCAACTCTGATATCTGTATACTGTAGTTGATTCTTTTTGCAGGTTAGTCGCTTCGTCTATACGGGGTTTCCGTATGGGCGGCGGATCTGTTGGCGAGCCCGGGTCGCAGTTTCGACGCCGGGGCGTGACAGATTAGAGTGGTATCATAGCTTAGGTTGTAGGTCATGGTGGACTTAGAAACCCTAGGCTTATGGTTGGACATTAGGATGACTACGTGAGAGTCGTGACTTTAGCGAGAGTCCTGATTGAGTTTTATACCTGTCCCAAGAGACGGGATGAGTGATTGGTATGTTTATTCTCCTAAGCGATTATGTTGGCTGCAGACAACATAATGCTATAGAATGGATGGCATGACTTAGACTTTCGCTGGATTGGGTCGTATGGTTGTTGTGTCCTGATGTTTGTTATTGTGCAGTGGACTACGATACCCCTGTGACGTCGTGTTGTGAAGAGGGCACACCCCGCATCTAATGAGTACCCGAGCAGCGGGAGGCAGAGCTATCAGAGCAGAGCGAGACCCAGGAGTTATGGAACCAGATGGCACCGATGTCGGAGGCTGTCCGATGCCAGGAGGAAGCCATGGAACGTTTGATGCGCCTGTTGGAGCAGAGAGCACAGCCAGTTGCAGTACCGCTTGAGAGTCCTCCAGCACTTTCTTCCTATGCAATGGCATATTCAGTTGTACCAGTGGCCCCGTTGGAGCGAGCAGCCCCCTTCGTGCCGACGAGTAGTGCCGAGACACCGAGGTAGGGTGGATGGCAGATAGTAGATGAGCTTTGGGACATCATCGGTAGATTGAGCCAGTCCCGGCAGTCTGATCCACCCCGATTGGTAGGATTGAGCTTGGAGCCGTGGGAGGCTGAAAATTGGTGTAGTGTTCTGGTTTTTCCCCATGCAACTTTTCCGATGAATCCTCTATGTTTAACACCTAGTGTTGGTGTCTGGCCCATGGTGCATCAACGGAGTGCCACAGATGGACCCCGTGAGATTTTGTAGCTGTTTGGGCCTTCGGCTGTATTTGCCGAAATTTAGAAATTGAATTTGGCCAAACGGAGGTTGGATTTGGATTCAGCGCGGAAAAACGCTTGAAAACGGCTATTTGCTTGTTGAATTTGGAGTCCGGATGACCAAAAACGGGCTTCCGGAAGTTTTCGGGGCTTTTCGGTGCATGGGGCGTGTCGGTGGACCGCCGGCTGCCACGTGGCGGCCTGTAATTGGCCGGTTCGCGACGTTCGGTCCACGGAGCGGCGCGGCTGGGTGCATGAGCCCGGCGCAGGACACATGGCAGGCGGGGATTGGCAGGCTTTTGGTGCGCGGTCCACGGGAATTTGACCGGCTGGTGCACTGTTTGAGCGCCGGTGCACGGGATCGGGCGGGAAACACGTTTCGATCCCTGATTGGCGGGCGCATGGGTGCGCGGTACACGGAGTTCCCCGCGCGGGTGCATGGACCCGGCGCAGGGACACGTGGCAGCAGGTGAGTGGCGGGCTCAGCTTGCGCGGTGCACGGAGTCCGTGAAGTCCTGCCTCGGGACGGAGCGCGCACAGGGGGGCGCTGACGCGGCTGTCGGCCGCACTCGAGTGCGCCACGCGTCGCAACGCGAGCGGCGGCCGTACTCGAGTGCGCCACGCGTCAGCTCGCGGTTGGCGGCCCGTACCTACCCCGCTGACCGCGGGAGGACACGTGGCGCATGGCGGGGTACCTTGCACCGCTGTTCCCTGTTATGGGGACACGTGTCAGCCCCAGAAACTTTCGGGCGCGTCGGACGGGGGCCGTCCGACCCTTCTTCGGGTTTTCGGGCGCCCGAAAGTTGCGCCCGAAAACCCGGCCCACTTATAGCTTTGGGCTGAGCCTATAAAAAGGCTTCCTGGGTCCTTTTTCGAGCTTTTTACACCTCTTTTCCCTGTGAAGTCTTCAGAGAAGTTTTTCCCCACGCAGAGCACTATCCATTGGAGGACTTTGAGGATTTACGGAGGCACGCATCCCGAGGTTAGCTATTTTGCGGCGCGGCGCGACGCTCCGCTTCGTCCCTTTTCAGTGTTTGGGCTCCCCCGACTCACCCCGACCTCCTCTTTCGACGATTTTTGCGCCATCGGACTCTCGACAGGCAGGACTTCGACTTCCGTGTTTCGAGCTTCCTCGATTTCCATGCTGATCTTAGAGTTTTTCGAGCTCCCATTTGACCCATTTTTCTTCATGGATTTTTGGACAGCACCGCAGTGTTCTGGCTGTAACTTTGCGTACAGGCATCGGATCGAGGCGATTCAAAAGGCAAAATTCATCTACATTTTGCAAGGAATCTCCTGGATTTTTCTCAATTTTTTCTGGATTTTTCACGAAGGTGAGAATCTTCTTTTTCTGTGGTTCTTTGTTACAGAAATTTGGTACAGTTTTGTTTGGGGTGTTCCCCTTGCCGGATTTTTATCTCAGCGTAGGAAACTCCGATTTGGGCGTGCAGGTACTCGTTTCGACGGGTTCGTCGCGAGGATTGCGATAGTATTTTTCTTGGATTTTTCTGGGCATTTTTCATAGGTAAAAATTGGAGAATTCTGGACTGTGGTATTAGGGGACAGATTTTGGGAAAATGAGAATGAATAGCTTATGTACTTTCCTTTGGGGTATTTTGTACAGATTTGTGACGAGTTTTGGACAGAGCGTGGGATTCGCATTTGGGGACTTGGATTAGCGCTCGAGGTGGGTGATGTTGTGAACCTCCTACTTGTGAATGTCACTAGGCCTATTAGAATGCTCTTGATCATGTGTTATTTAACTGTGAATGTATCTAGCATGCTGGTATGAGATTAAGGTTTCTTGTTGATATTTGCACTGTTAGCAAGCTACAAGTTAGTGAGTGGTGTTTCCATATTTCAGATATGCAGTTTAATTATTTGGAAATAATACTAAAGCCATATCATGTTGTATGTTAAGGGAAGGTCTGGGCATGTGGTTAGAATTCATGTTGTAAAAAGGGGAACTTGCTAGTAGATTATGCATCTAAATTGTATCATGAATCATATATCATGCCACATATACATCAGAGGTTCCAAACACTTAATGTTGCATATGTTAGAATAATTGAAATGGTTTAATCAAGTAAAGGACTTTGCATGCTTGAATGGTCATCTAGTTAGGCCACCTTTTTCTGCTACACATACATGCTGGAATTGACTTAGGAGAAACCATGCTTTTTATTCATTCTCCTGTTGTCTAGTCTTAGGGGATTGTGTTGTCAGATGTTCAGAGTGGGACAGTCGGGGATTGATGGTTGGGTGTTGCGGCAACCGCGGACTGTGGGCGGTTGACCGGCTTATTGTATTATTATTATTGCATCAGATTGGAGGTGAGGGATCGGGCTTCTTTAGTGGATGGTCTTACCCACATGTTTAGAGTCTTGATCCAGTCCTGCTACATCAGTTACTTATGGTTACATACTTTACTCGTGTGGGTCGCTCCCCTCGAGTGCCACTCCGGAGTAGGCTTAGGGCCGTGCCGTGTGCCGGTCGATTGGATACTTTTGGGATCGTGCCGTGTGCCGATCAGTTACTGGTTCTTGAGATGACAGCAGAGCAGGCAGTACCAGTGTTACTGGTGTTTCGATTGGGTTGGTCTTGTAGTCTGGGATATTCTGGTGCATATCATTAGCTATTCCTTTAGCTAGGCATCTTTGAGGCATATTAGTGGTAGCTCTTTATCAGTAGGGTTACTCGTAGCTTACCACCTTCATTTGCATTTTCGCCTCTGATAGTCCTAGTGGGCATGCATGAGTTTGAGGTCTACCCACTAAGGGAGGCTACTGTTTTTATTGTAGTTCTCACCCCCCACTGTTTTCTCTTTTCTTTCCCCTCTTTGTTTTGCAGAGTCTTCTGCGGGAGTTGCGGGACCCTCTACCCAGGATCGAGGTAAGAGGATAGCTGATTAGATAGTTACTTCCCCGATTTCGAGCTTTGTAGTTTTGGATGTATCACCTGTACTCTCAGACAGTTGTATTTTCTTTTATTTTGGGTCTGGCTTCCGCCAGCTGGTTGTATTTATTTCGTGAGCAAGGAGAGACACATGTACTTATTTGAGAGCTTTATTGTATTTCTATTTTTCAGCTTTTGTCTGAGATGTATTAGTTTTAGTTTAGCTCTGTTGTATGCTCCTTTATTATATTTCTTATATCTGAGCAGGTTACCAGCGCTTCGTGTACACGGGAAATACCGTGTGCACGGCTGATCTGTGATTGAGCCCGTGTTCTGGTTTACACCCGGGGCGTGACAGATTAAGTTGGTATCAGAGCTTAGGGATAGGTCAGTTGGGACTTAGGAAACCCTAGGCATTGGACAGACCCCAGGATGGCAGGACGTGAGTGACGTGATATTTTGCGAAAGTCGGTAATTTATTGTATTAAACTCTTTCTGTGAGTGAAGAGGGACTGGCATATCCTATTTCTGGGGAACCATTATGTTGGCTGCAGACAACATAAGGTCACAGAAATAGGAGGATGACCATGACTTTCGCTGGATTGGGTCGAGAGTGGTTTTGTTTACTGACCCGTGGTTCTTGTGTGACAGGATGCCTCCTAGGCGGCAGATCCCTACCCGGGGTACTCCTATACCCCCGGAGGAGCCGGAGCAGTCTGGGCCGTCGGAGATTAGTGAGCTGAGGGCCATGGTGGCCCAGTTGGCAGAGAGTCACCGCCGACAGGAGCAGAGGTTCGAGCAGTTGCTTGCCCAGGTTGGGGCACCTCCCCCTACTACTGTAGAGGCCCCTGTTCCCCCTGTTGTACCACCGGTTATTCCACCTGTCCCTTCGGCACCGTCGTCGAGCAGTGGGGCTCAGGGAGCATTCAGGCCTTTGACCACAGCGGAGGAGCAGGAGTTTGCTGACAAACTTACTCAGTTTTGTCAGCGAGGACCACCCAGGTTCTCTGGACGGAGCACCCACCCTTGGGAGATTGGATCGTGGTTGGCGTCAATGGAGAAGTTATTCAGAGACTTCTTCATTGACCCGAAATACAGAGTTCATATGGCTGTGCATTGTCTGGAGGGGGACGCAGATGTTTGGTGGCGCCGGGTCGAGCCGTTGGAGTTCCAGATTACCCGGCAGCTTCCGTGGTCGGAGTTTAGGCGGATGATCCTCGACACTTACTTCTCCACGAGCGTGAAGAAAAAGATAGAAGATGACTTGAAGAATCTCCAGCAGGGGGATCGGCCAGTGTGGGACTATTACCAGGAGTTTACGCAGTTGCTCAACTGCGTGCCTTATGTCGCCAGGGATGGGCCGCACCAGGTGGAGCTTTTTGAGACAGGACTGCGCCCTGAGATCTATACCTTGGTGCACGCCCAGAGGCTCCAGACTTTATCAGAGGCAGTGGATCATGCCCAGTGGGTCGAGAGGGGAGACCACGTTGTCTCTAGACGTGGAGGTCTGGTCGCTCAGAGTTCTGAGAGGAAGCGACCAGCGACTGATGATGGGGGACAGGCCAGTTCCTGGAGGCCGCCCCGGCCGCCACCGCCTCAGTTTTCGGGCCGTGGGCGTTCGGAGCGGCGAGGGCCTGGGGGATCCCAGAGGCCCCCACAGCAGCAGCCTCAGCGACAGCAGCAGCACTCGCAGCAGCAGAGGTCGCAGTCTCGACAGCAGGGGTCACAGCGGCAGTCCCAGCGGCAGCAGCAGCAGCAGTCTCGGAGACCACAGCAGCAGTCCCGACAGCCCCAGTCGTCTGATAGATGTATTTTCTGTGGAGGGCAGCACTATCCCAGTACTTGTGATCAGCGATGGGGATGCTGTTATATTTGTGGACAGTCTGGTCATATGCGAGCTACTTGCCTTTATGCGGCGTCGACGGCTCCTTCCTCAGCCTCAGCCCCTTCAGTGCCACAGCAGCGGCCTTATACTCCAGCGAGTAGGGCTCCTTCCTCCCACCCTGCAGACCATCGACCACCAGCTCAGAGCGGGTGAGTCTACGCCGCCCAGGTAGGGGACTCCGCAGCAGCCGATCACGTGGTGGCAGGTATCACTTTACTTTTTGGTACTAGAGCTCGCACTTTATTTGATACCGGTGCATCACATTCTTTTATTAGTAGATCTTTTACATCATCTCATGGACTAGAGTTAGATCGGTTGCCACATGCATTAGAGGTGCAGATTCCTGATCATACATTGCATGTAGAGGAGTGTTGTTGGTCTAGCCCTGTACAGATTGAGTCTTGGATTTTGCTAGCGGACCTGATGGTCCTTAGTCAGCTGCGAGATTTCGACATTGTCCATGGGATGGATTGGCTGGCTCGCTATTTCGCGACGATTGATTGCGCCGCGAGGACTGTGACTTTTAGCGAGCCAGGCCAGGAGGTGTTTGTTTACAGGGGGTGCCGGAGTGCTTTCTTCGCCTCGGTAGTTTCGACTTCCCATGCGAGGCAGATGATGCGCAGTGGATGCGTGGCCTTTTTGGCTTCGGTGGTTAAGGAGCCTACGGCGGCATCGGGACTCGCGAATATCCCTATTATCCACGAGTTCCCGGATGTGTTCCCTCCAGAGCTGATTAGCATGCCGCCGGATAGGGAGATTGAGTTTTTGATTGACGTAGTTCCAGGAACTGCGCCAATCTCTAAGGCTCCTTACCGTATGGCACCGGCTGAGTTGCGAGAGTTAAAGGCGCAACTACAGGATTTAATGGATAAAGGTTTTGTAAGACCGAGTGTATCGCCTTGGGGAGCGCCGGTGCTGTTTGTGAAGAAGAAGGATGGTTCACTTCGACTTTGTGTTGATTACCGGGAGCTGAATAAAGTGACCATCAAGAACAAGTACCCTTTGCCGCGCATTGATGACTTATTTGATCAGCTGCAAGGGTCTTGTGTCTTCTCCAAAATTGATTTACAGTCTGATTACCACCAATTGAAGGTGAAGGCCGAGGACATCCCAAAGACGGCGTTCAGGACGCGGTACGGGCATTATGAGTTCACCGTCATGCCTTTTGGATTGACAAATGCCCCTGCTGCCTTTATGGATTTAATGAACAGGATTTTTCGACCATACCTGGATCGGTTCATCGTCGTTTTCATTGATGATATCCTGGTTTACTCCCGGAGCGATGTAGAGCATGAGGAGCACTTGAGAATTGTGCTGCAACTTCTGAGAGATAGGAAGTTGTATGCCAAGTTGTCTAAGTGCGAATTTTGGCTTCGGGAGGTTGCCTTTTTGGGCCACGTGATTTCAGCCGCTGGAGTGGCAGTAGACCCGGCGAAGATTGAGGCAGTCCGGGATTGGCCCCGACCGACGACGGTATCTGAGGTCCGCAGTTTTATGGGCTTGGCTGGATATTACCGTCGGTTTGTGGAAGGTTTTGCGAAACTTTCCACACCCCTCACTCGTCTGACGCGAAAAGGGATTAAGTTTGTTTGGAGTGAGGATTGCCAGAGGAGCTTTGAGGAATTAAAGAACAGATTGATGACGGCTCCTATCCTTTCCCTCCCTGTTATGGGGAAAGGATACGTGATTTACAGTGATGCATCGCACAGTGGACTTGGTTGCGTGCTGATGCAGGAGGGTAGGGTAAGCGCTTATGCCTCTCGGCAACTGAAGGATTACGAAAAGAATTACCCCACCCATGACTTGGAGCTAGCTGCAGTGATTTTCGCATTGAAGTTGTGGCGCCATTACCTGTATGGGGAGCACTGCGAGATATACACAGACCACAAGAGCCTGAAATACCTGTTTACACAGAAGGAGCTCAACCTGAGGCAGCGCAGATGGTTGGAATTGTTGAAGGACTTCGATGTGGACATATTATACCATCCTGGCAAGGCCAACTGTCACGCCCCGGGGGTTCGTTTTAGCGGAAACGGTTCACAGAAGTCGAACATTTGACGTATAAGAAATGTTTTTTTTTTTTTTTTTTAAAAGAAAACCTTTATTCCCCGGTGCATGCCCAGATCCGCCGCATATACAGAATCTCTCTGCAAACGGACAGAGTCTCCTCTGTATATGCACGGCGTAGCGTTTAGTACAAGTTCCAACACAACCAACCATTCAATCACAACAGTCACTAACACACAACTAGGTACCATAATTTATTAAAATGCACGGCCGATCAGTTTGAAAGGATAAATCCACAGTCGTTGAAAAAGCGCCTACCCGGCACTTAGATTTTGAAAACGCATTTCGAAAACAGCATAAATCCACAGGGTTTGAAAACAGTGCCCACACGACACTCGAGTTTTGAAATTCATTTTCGCAATCCATAAAATCCGCAGGGTTTTGAAATCGGTGCCCACACGACACTTAAATTTTTAAAACGGTTTTCGCAGTCTTTTCTTTGGTTTTGTTTTTTTTTTTAAACGGCCAACAGGAACAAAGGGAAAATAAATGCATAAGAAGAGAACCAAAAATAAACTATGCCGACATCCACACCGACCCCACGAGGGTATCGAGAACCTCACAAATAACTACAAACATAAATGAAATGTAAAAATGAAAGAGGAAATACAGTCCAGGGTCCCCAGCGACCCAGCTGCTCCTGCCCCGTCCTCACTGTCGCCTACCGCTCCCCCCGTCTGGACCCTGTCACGATGTGGGAAGTCAGTGACGAATAATAACAATAGAGCAGGAAAAGTAGTAAATCAAACCGTAAAGCAAACCGGAGTAACCACCCTCCCAAGCGTGGAGAGATAACCTGTTCCCCTGTATCCTGCAATACCCGGCCCCGTCGGACAACTCAACCGGCGGGCCGTACCGTACCTGTAATACCTGGCCCCGTCGGACAACTAAGCCGACGGGCCGTGCCGTACCTGTAACAAACCCGACCACGTCGGACAACTAAACCGACGGGTCGCACCGTACCTGCAAACACCCGACCACGTCGGACAACTAAACCGACGGGTCGCACCGCTCGCACCTCGGCGCCTCAAACCCCACAACTAATAAGGGGCCCCACTACGTCACCTCGTGGGTATACACGGGTCATAGACCGCTTTTCCGGAAAAGCGCACCCTTAGCGGTGGCCAAACCGCGGGTGCGCGTGCTGCAGCCTCGAGCAAAGTAACCAACAATACCAACAATACTCAAGGAGAAGATATAACCGTTATCATGTTAGCAACATAATATCTGATCAAGAGTAAAGCTATAACCGCTATCATGTTAGCAACATAATGTGTAATCAAAAGTAAAACGATAACCGCTATCCTGGTAGCAACCTGATGTGTAATCAAGAGTAAAATGGTGACATGTGAAATCTAAAGTACCCCGCTAACATGTATAATCAGGAGTAGAACAGTAACATGCAATATCAAGAGTGAACGGTAACATGTAATATCGAGGGTGAAACGATAACACGTAATATCAAAAGTAAAGCGATAACATGTAATATCAAGAGTAAAAGACTGCCGGAGACCGGCGCTAGACACCACAATAAAGCCCACCATAATGGACCAAGTACCCAGAATGAGACCAACAATAATAAACCGAGTACACACCACATGATAATCATAACAGTAACGAGATTGTACATAAAGGGGTTCTAAAGATGTACCCACCTGAAATGCGTAAAAGAAGATGCGTAGAAACTCCAGCTAAAACACTCCCACCTTGTGCCCGGAACAGCTACAGTGAAAAAATACTGTTAAAAACGTCGTCGCGGTCAAAAACACTCAAAAACGGGACGAAACGGGCCAAAAACGGAGCTTCTGGGCTTCCGGGCTGCAGTCTGGTGCACGGGTCCCTGCGTGGACCGGGTCCACGACAAAAAGCGGCGGCGGCACAGACCGGGCGCACCGCACGGTGAGCCGCTGGAGCACGGCCCGTATCGCGGACCGGGCTCACGGCTACAGTGCCTGCGGCCGCAGACCGGGCGCACGCGACTGCGGTGCGCCATTGCGGCTTGGGCCGGGCCGCGCACGGGCTGAAGCGCGCGCCGGGTCCACGCGGTGGGGCTGTGTACGCGTACACCGGGTGCACGCCCGATCGGTGGACCGCGCGACCTGGCGCACGCATTCGTGCGCCGGGTCCGCGGTCCCGGGTCCGGGAGCTGTGCGCCGGGTGCACGCCGGGCCCTGTGGACCGCGCGGCCTGGCGCACGCATTCGTGCGCCGGGTCCGCGCCCCATGGGCCCGGGAGCCGTACGCCGGGTGCACGCCGCATCCCGTGGACCGCGCAGCAAAGCGGCCGTACGGGGGTGAACAGTAAACCCTATTTTCGCCCCCCGCGGCTCCGGTTTCGCGATTTTAACTCCGTTTTCGCTCCCGTGCGACTCCGGTGACGACCCCGTGGGCATGCTAACGGCGGCGGCGGCCTCCCGTTCAACGACGGCGGCGGCGGCCTCCCGTTCAACACCATGTATTGCCCATGACAACGACAAAAGGAAAACCTCATACCGAAAAATAACCGGGGAGACCCGAACCGCTCACCTTGTTTTCGCCGGTAAGGGAGGAAAGGGAGAGGATCATCCTGTTCTCGTTCGCCGGGTTCCGCAGATCGTCCTTCCTTCTCCCCGTCTCCGCCTCGTCGCCTCGGTTCCTCACGCCCACGGTTGAAAAGAGAGGAAATATGAATTGGGGTTCCCCTTTTTCTCTCATAAAAGCACCGCCTTAAACCCTAGCCGTCAAGAGGACAAAACCAAGGGGAAAAACCCTACGGCCCCCGGTTCTAAGGAAATTCTAAAATACCCGGAAATGAAAACCGGCGGCTGAGAATGCCTCGTAAAGCGTGTCAATCGCTCGCACGGATCCCGGAGCGCCTAAAAAGGGGTCCAAACTTTAAAATTAAATTCTGGGAGATTCCGGGGTCGGAATTCAAATCCGATCGCGCCACCGTTCACCGTTTTGCGAGTTCTACCACCTAAAAATACCCGCAAACCCCGACGATCAGCCCAAAAGTTTTCGAATTTCAACCCCCCCCTCCTTAACAACCGAGGGTATTAAATTAGGACCCAAAGCGAAAACCTAAAGGTCGAGGTACCACCCACAGGATAGTATAACCCACTGACATAAGAAAAACGAAAAGTCCGATCACCGCAGGGTCCCGTCCGATCGCCTCGAAAAGCGTGCCAGTCACTTAGCGCGGATTCCGATGCACCACTCAAGGCAAACGCTTTGACCCCCATTCCGGGAGATCCGTAAATCGGAATCCGGATCCGATCGCTTTGCCGTTCTCCGTTTTTCGAGCTCAAACGCAGAAAAAATACCAGCGGTCCAGGCCAGTCCATTACAGAAAACGTAGTGAAGAGCTTCCCTAACAACTCCGTCACAAACAGGAAGGGCATTCGAAGGCATTGGAACGCCCGGACTCTACATCTCTCACCTCTTAAAACAAGTTTCGTCCTCGAAACTTAACCCGAGTCCTCAACGGGTAAAACTGGGTAGCACCCCTTCATCTTTGCCTCCAGTTCTCACGCCGCTTCGCGTTCTTCCTGGTGGCTCCACCGCACCTTGGCATAGGGGATCGTCCGGTTGCACAACCCTTTTTGTCCTCCCGTGCTAAGACACCATCGAAGCTCGGGTCCTCTCCGAGTTCAACAGCAGTAACCTTCCATCATTCGAAGCAAGAACGCAGGGTCGAAGCATATCTTCGAGAATCCGGATCTCTCGCACGGACTGTCCGTCGGTCTGGGGGTGGAACGCCGTGCTGAAGTGTGGTTTAGTCCCTGGAGTTCAGAGTAGACTTTGCCAAATGTTCGGCACGAGCCGGGTGTCTATAGTCCACGTCGTATGGATGGGTGGGGAAAAAGAGTCGATTTCGTCCGTCGATCCACTGTGACTTAAACTGCATCGTGCTCTTGATGCGATGCAGAAAACCCGTGACGAATTCCATGCTGATTCGCTCCCATTTCCACTCTGGTACCGGTAGAGATTGTAGTTTTCCCCGCTGAGCGCTGATGTTCGAACTTTACTTGTTAACCACTTAACCACCGGGCAGTGAACTGTATTACATCCCCCTTTGGTTTAGTCCACCAAGAATTCTGCTTTGAGGTCCTTGTACACCTTCGTGTCACCTGGATGCGCCGCATAGGGAGCGTAGTGCGCCTCTGACATTATCTGCTTCTTCAACTCTGGCAGCTCGGGCATGCAGTTCCACCCTCGAAACGTATTGCGTCGCTCGCACTCACCGAAAAGTCGCTCGCGTGGTCCGGGGGGGTCTTGTCTCGAATAAGCTGAATCTGTGCACCTGTTTTCTGACCTTCAAGGGTTTCTTTAATAGAGTTGGCTTGACCATCGGGGACAAAAGTCGCGCGACAGCACCGGTCCTGCTGAGTACTCGCGGTCATCAGTTTCCCCCTCAATTTGACCCTTCCTGCTCAAAGCATCCGCTACTACCCTTGCTTTTCCCGGGGTGATACTGAATGGACGAGCCGAGTCCTTCAGCAACTCCATCTAATGCCTCTGCCGCAAAAACAAATCCTTCTATGTGAACTAAACTTAGGACTCTGGCGACCCGAAGACACATTACGATGAACTCCAAGAAAAGGTGATGTCTCCCAAAGCTTCAAAACGAGGGCGACTGCTGCCCGTTCCTGATCGTGTGTCGGGTAGTTCCGCTCATATTCTCTGCGATTCCCGTTGTTGAAACTGTGTGCCCCAAAAAGCCCACCTCGCGGGGTCAGAACTCACATTTCTTTAACTTAGCAAACAGCCTCTGGTCCCTGAGAGTCCGGAGAATAATCTGAAAGTGCCCCTCGTAGTTGATCGAAGTGATCATCAATCCCGAACTTGTTCTTCACTGTAACCTTGTTTATCTCCCGGTAGTCGCTGCGTAGGCGTAGGCTTCCGTTCTTCTTTTGCACGAAGCGCACGGGTGCGCCCCAAGGCGATACACTCGGTCTGATGAACCCACTATTCAGAAAAACTCCTTGTGCCTTGAATTCCCTCAGTTCCGCGAAAGCCATTCCGCAAGGCGCCTAAGTGATGGGTTGCGTGTCTGGTAGAAGCTCGAAAGATAGGATGACCTCTCGCCCGGGGGTATTCCCGGCAATTCAGTCAGGGGGATGACAGAAGAAACCCTTACCATGGGGGTGTCAGTGACCGACGCAAAGGGTCGAGTCACTAGGCTCACTAAAACCAAGTAGCTATACATCCGCCGGATACCTCGTGAACCAGTCCATTCCCAGCACCTCGTCGAAGTCCTGTTTCCCGTCTTAGAGTTCCCCGTCACAACGCCACCGGCGCGCAGGCCAGCTCTGCCGGCGCTGAGCAGCTAGCAACAAAAAGTCTCGCGATGCGTCGAGGTACCCCAGTCATACCTCCCATCCCGCATCGAAGAGCCCCTAAAAGTCCAACCCACTAACCCGACAACAAGGGAAAGACCACAGTAGCACCCTCACGAGGCTCCAATAGGTGCCAGCTAAACAGGCTGGGTTACTAACCACCAGAAAATCTCCCCTGAGAGCGACGAACTCACCCGTCACCAACACGAGTCACGAGCTCGGAGCATATCCACCGTCCCGGATTACCTGCTCCGACGGTCCGTCCAACCGGGGCGACGGTCAGAACTAAGGTTAGGCTTCAGCTCTAAGGCCTACCACAAGGTCTACCCCACCTAAAGGGCTGCGTACAAGGCATCCTAGCCGAAAGTGATCGGTGCCAAAGCTCCAAGCAGTCGACAGATCCCTATGACCCACACCCGCCTCACAAGGTCAACGACCCAAAAACACTCGTAACTAAGCCTCCTTGTCATGCCTTGGTCACGGGAAGCTGGCGACAAAACTCACAAGGTCAGGCCCTACCCCCGTCCTGGCATCGACGGGGTGCGACACTCTGATTAACCACTAACGCTCGGTCCCAATCCGTTGCCCCTCCAAGCACCGGACATCTAATCAAGCAGTAACTTCTAGGCCAACACTGACATTCCCAACTAGAAGGAAAACTAAGCTCTAGGTCCGTTCAGCAAAGATCTCCAGGTACTGAAGACTATCCATCTGAAATCTAAGGGTCGGAAGAAGACAAGCAACGAAAACAGCGAGAAGAACCGTGTCAGAAGTTGCCTAGGTTCACTAAACGCACTCGAGGGATCACACGCCAACCCACCAGCAGGACAACCGAACCGACGCACTTGTGCAGAAAACAGAAACCCAACCCAAAGCTTTACCACCACAACCCCACTAAAAAGAGCCACCCGTGAACCCAACACGACGATCTCTACAACCAATCGCAGTGGTTACGGTGAAAAGCCGAACTATGGGTAACGATCATAGGGGAGGAATCCTCATTCCCACCAGTACCCTGCCCATGGTGCAAAAGGAATCAACCGACTACCCGCTGTAACTTAACACCAGAAAACCCAGAAGGTACAAGTTTAGACAAACAGCTAACCGGTTACCCATGGCCGACGGACGGCCAACAAACCAACAACCACCGGTGGGTTGTGCTACCACCCGAGCCATATCGAGAAAAGAACTCGATGGTCCCCGCACTCTCGCATTTGTTGCCGCAGGAGCTAGTTTTCCGCGGCCGTCGACGTCGTCGTATCTGCCTCCGCGTCCCCGGCCGATGATCTGGTACGGGCCATATCTGTACACACACAACAAGAGTCAGCCCTAGACTCTACTTACAAGACAACGAACCACCTAGCGAGAGAAAAGGACTCGGACTCTTCCCCCCCCTCGATCACTCGCGTTCTACCTTCCTATGCCCTACCCATTTCATTCACCTGTAGGCAAGTGAGGTATCCCCACGGATGTCGGCATTAACTGTTGTGATTGAAAGAACCGCTCTGATACCATCTTAATCTGTCACGCCCCGGGGGTTCGTTTTAGCGGAAACGGTTCACAGAAGTCGAACATTTGACGTATAAGAAATGTTTTTTTTTTTTTTTTTTAAAAGAAAACCTTTATTCCCCGGTGCATGCCCAGATCCGCCGCATATACAGAATCTCTCTGCAAACGGACAGAGTCTCCTCTGTATATGCACGGCGTAGCGTTTAGTACAAGTTCCAACACAACCAACCATTCAATCACAACAGTCACTAACACACAACTAGGTACCATAATTTATTAAAATGCACGGCCGATCAGTTTGAAAGGATAAATCCACAGTCGTTGAAAAAGCGCCTACCCGGCACTTAGATTTTGAAAACGCATTTCGAAAACAGCATAAATCCACAGGGTTTGAAAACAGTGCCCACACGACACTCGAGTTTTGAAATTCATTTTCGCAATCCATAAAATCCGCAGGGTTTTGAAATCGGTGCCCACACGACACTTAAATTTTTAAAACGGTTTTCGCAGTCTTTTCTTTGGTTTTGTTTTTTTTTTAAAACGGCCAACAGGAACAAAGGGAAAATAAATGCATAAGAAGAGAACCAAAAATAAACTATGCCGACATCCACACCGACCCCACGAGGGTATCGAGAACCTCACAAATAACTACAAACGTAAATGAAATGTAAAAATGAAAGAGGAAATACAGTCCAGGGTCCCCAGCGACCCAGCTGCTCCTGCCCCGTCCTCACTGTCGCCTACCGCTCCCCCCGTCTGGACCCTGTCACGATGTGGGAAGTCAGTGACGAATAATAACAATAGAGCAGGAAAAGTAGTAAATCAAACCGTAAAGCAAACCGGAGTAACCACCCTCCCAAGCGTGGAGAGATAACCTGTTCCCCTGTATCCTGCAATACCCGGCCCCGTCGGACAACTCAACCGGCGGGCCGTACCGTACCTGTAATACCTGGCCCCGTCGGACAACTAAACCGACGGGCCGTGCCGTACCTGTAACAAACCCGACCACGTCGGACAACTAAACCGACGGGTCGCACCGTACCTGCAAACACCCGACCACGTCGGACAACTAAACCGACGGGTCGCACCGCTCGCACCTCGGCGCCTCAAACCCCACAACTAATAAGGGGCCCCACTACGTCACCTCGTGGGTATACACGGGTCATAGACCGCTTTTCCGGAAAAGCGCACCCTTAGCGGTGGCCAAACCGCGGGTGCGCGTGCTGCAGCCTCGAGCAAAGTAACCAACAATACCAACAATACTCAAGGAGAAGATATAACCGTTATCATGTTAGCAACATAATATCTGATCAAGAGTAAAGCTATAACCGCTATCATGTTAGCAACATAATGTGTAATCAAGAGTAAAACGATAACCGCTATCCTGGTAGCAACCTGATGTGTAATCAAGAGTAAAATGGTGACATGTGAAATCTAAAGTACCCCGCTAACATGTATAATCAGGAGTAGAACAGTAACATGCAATATCAAGAGTGAACGGTAACATGTAATATCGAGGGTGAAACGATAACACGTAATATCAAAAGTAAAGCGATAACATGTAATATCAAGAGTAAAAGACTGCCGGAGACCGGCGCTAGACACCACAATAAAACCCACCATAATGGACCAAGTACCCAGAATGAGACCAACAATAATAAACCGAGTACACACCACATGATAATCATAACAGTAACGAGATTGTACATAAAGGGGTTCTAAAGATGTACCCACCTGAAATGCGTAAAAGAAGATGCGTAGAAACTCCAGCTAAAACACTCCCACCTTGTGCCCGGAACAGCTACAGTGAAAAAATACTGTTAAAAACGTCGTCGCGGTCAAAAACACTCAAAAACGGGACGAAACGGGCCAAAAACGGAGCTTCTGGGCTTCCGGGCTGCAGTCTGGTGCACGGGTCCCTGCGTGGACCGGGTCCACGACAAAAAGCGGCGGCGGCACAGACCGGGCGCACCGCACGGTGAGCCGCTGGAGCACGGCCCGTATCGCGGACCGGGCTCACGGCTACAGTGCCTGCGGCCGCAGACCGGGCGCACGCGACTGCGGTGCGCCATTGCGGCTTGGGCCGGGCCGCGCACGGGCTGAAGCGCGCGCCGGGTCCACGCGGTGGGGCTGTGTACGCGTACACCGGGTGCACGCCCGATCGGTGGACCGCGCGACCTGGCGCACGCATTCGTGCGCCGGGTCCGCGGTCCCGGGTCCGGGAGCTGTGCGCCGGGTGCACGCCGGGCCCTGTGGACCGCGCGGCCTGGCGCACGCATTCGTGCGCCGGGTCCGCGCCCCATGGGCCCGGGAGCCGTACGCCGGGTGCACGCCACATCCCGTGGACCGCGCAGCAAAGCGGCCGTACGGGGGTGAACAGTAAACCCTATTTTCGCCCCCCGCGGCTCCGGTTTTGCGATTTTAACTCCGTTTTCGCTCCCGTGCGACTCCGGTGACGACCCCGTGGGCATGCTAACGGCGGCGGCGGCCTCCCGTTCAACGACGGCGGCGGCGGCCTCCCGTTCAACACCATGTATTGCCCATGACAACGACAAAAGGAAAACCTCATACCGAAAAATAACCGGGGAGACTCGAACCGCTCACCTTGTTTTCGCCGGTAAGGGAGGAAAGGGAGAGGATCATCCTGTTCTCGTTCGCCGGATTCCGCAGATCGTCCTTCCTTCTCCCCGTCTCCGCCTCGTCGCCTCGGTTCCTCACGCCCACGGTTGAAAAGAGAGGAAATATGAATTGGGGTTCCCCTTTTTCTCTCATAAAAGCACCGCCTTAAACCCTAGCCGTCAAGAGGACAAAACCAAGGGGAAAAACCCTACGGTCCCCGGTTCTAAGGAAATTCTAAAATACCCGGAAATGAAAACCGGCGGCTGAGAATGCCTCGTAAAGCGTGTCAATTGCTCGCACGGATCCCGGAGCGCCTAAAAAGGGGTCCAAACTTTAAAATTAAATTCTGGGAGATTCCGGGGTCGGAATTCAAATCCGATCGCGCCACCGTTCACCGTTTTGCGAGTTCTACCACCTAAAAATACCCGCAAACCCCGACGATCAGCCCAAAAGTTTTCGAATTTCAACCCCCCCTCCTTAACAACCGAGGGTATTAAATTAGGACCCAAAGCGAAAACCTAAAGGTCGAGGTACCACCCACAGGATAGTATAACCCACTGACATAAGAAAAACGAAAAGTCCGATCACCGCAGGGTCCCGTCCGATCACCTCGAAAAGCGTGCCAGTCACTTAGCGCGGATTCCGATGCACCACTCAAGGCAAATGCTTTGACCCCCAATCCGGGAGATCCGTAAATCGGAATCCGGATCCGATCGCTCTGCCGTTCTCCGTTTTTCGAGCTCAAACCCAGAAAAAATACCAGCGGTCCAGGCCAGTCCATTACAGAAAACGTAGTGAAGAGCTTCCCCAACAACTCCGTCACAAACAGGAAGGGCATTCGAAGGCATTGGAACGCCCGGACTCTACACCAACGTGGTTGCTGATGCCCTGAGCAGGAGAGCAGTACAGAGTCTATCCTTGATAATCACTGAGCAGGCGCCACTACTGGAGCAGATGAGGCGGCTGGAGCTCGTGGTTGTGTCCCCTGGGGTCTCTGCTAGACTTATGTCTCTAGTCGTGCAGCCCACTCTGCTGGACAGGATTCGGGAGAAACAGAGTGAGGACCCCCACCTGACGAGGATTCGAGAGCAGGTCCAGACCGGTTCGACAGGGGATTTTACAGTTGATGCTTCGGGAGTACTGCGGTACAGGGACCGAGCTTGCGTGCCTATGGATTCAGAGATTCGAGAGCAGATCTTGAGGGAGGCCCACTATACACCTTATACCATTCACCCTGGTGGGACTAAGATGTATAGGGACCTCAAGGCACAGTTTTGGTGGAATGGGATGAAAAGAGACATTGGGAGATTTGTAGCACACTGCTTAACTTGTCAGCAAGTAAAGGCTGAACATCGGGTACCTGCTGGCAAGTTACAAAGTCTCCCAATCCCTGAATGGAAATGGGGACATGTTACAATGGATTTTGTCACCGGGTTGCCGAGAGCACAGACAGGAGCGGATGCTAATTGGGTAGTCGTGGACAGGCTTACTAAGTCCGCTCACTTTCTACCGGTTCAGATGACTTGGTCGATGGATCGACTGGCACAGGTTTATTTGGCTGAGGTGGTCAGATTGCACGGGGTATCCGTTTCCATCGTATCAGATAGAGACCCGAGGTTTGTCTCGCATTTCTGGAGGAGTTTACAGACAGCCTTGGGGACACAGCTCCGGTTTAGCACAGCGTTCCACCCACAGACCGATGGACAGTCAGAGCGCACGATTCAGACCCTCGAGGATATGTTGAGAGCCTGCGTTCTGGACTTTGGAGGAGGGTGGTACCGACACTTGGGATTAGTTGAGTTTGCGTACAACAACAGCTATCAAGCGAGCATTCAGATGGCTCCGTTTGAAGCGTTGTATGGACGCAAGTGTCGGTCACCCCTGTATTGGAGTGACGTGGGTGAGAAGAAGACTTTGGTTCCTGATCTACTACTTGAGGCAGAGGAAAAGGTCAGATTGGTACGACGACATCTCGAGACTGCTCAGAGTCGACAGAGGAGTTATGCTGATACTCGACGACGAGACTTAGAGTTCCAGGTGGGCGACCATGTCTTTTTGAATGTCTCGCCTTCGAAGGGGATTCGGAGATTTGGTATTCGTGGGAAACTGAGCCCTCGTTATATTGGACCTTTCGAGGTGTTGGAGGCCAGTCGCCTACAGGCTTGCACTTCCTCCCAGATTAGCAGGTGTCCACGATGTGTTTCAGGTATCGACTATGAGGAGGTATGTGTTTGACCCGTCGCACATTATCGATTTTGCCCCATTGGAGATCGCCGAGGACTTGAGCTACGTCGAGCGACCGTTGAGGATATTGGACCGGGAGGTTAGAGAGTTGCGCAGCCGAGCCATCCCCTATGTGAAGATCCTCTGGAGCAGTCATGATGAGCGCGATGTCACGGGGCCAGCTTTTTCGCCTTAAAATTGCCCCGTGCGGCGCCCAAGTGTCGCACACCCGAGCCAGCCTTCCCGAGTCCCTTGCCACGGACACGCCCTCGAACTTAAACAGCGGGATCACAACTCAAGCATTAACCAAGCATGCTCCTCCACGAGCCTGACTGCCCGGCGCCGCGCCTTACGTCGAACCCCTTGTCGAACTCCGCGAGTTCTGAACAAACAACCCCGCCACCGAGGTTGGCCTTCAAGACGAGTATATTCCGCCTAGCCGGACAAACTCTCCTCGAGAGTGCTACTTAACCGAATGCCCCTATGCCGCCGAAGCACGCACCCAGGACAATACAAGTTCTCACAACTTAGTCCATTTGAATGGGCCCGAGCGAGCTGCTCCTGCGCGTTCCGCTCGTCTGCTTAACCGAGAGACCCGTCCCGCACGTCTCGCCCGTCCATCGACCCATTGCCTTGCCAAGGCGCCGCGCGCCCCACAACTCCCACGACGGGAACCATAATCGAGTCGGGCATGTCCTGTTCTGCCGGCCACCTAGTTCCGTCATCGCTCCCGATTCGGTCCAAGGTCCGCTTCCCGAATACCCCACACTACTTGTTCCCGCGTGTGTATACCCTTCGCAAGGGTTTACCAACCTAGCGACATTCCTCCCGCATCGCCAACCCCCTGGCACCTCCATTGCACGACCATGCTCGGCCACCAACACACTCGGCCCAGTATCCAAGGTTTGCTTGACGGATGTCGCCCACAATCGAGTCAGCCTCGCTCCGCTTCGCTTGCCATTCGGCACCTCCATTGGCCGGCCATGCCTGGCCCCCAACACCCTCGGTCCTCTCCATGGCTCACTTCACGAAAACCAGCATCGATTGTCTCCTCTTACTTCGTGGGCCGCGCCGCACGAATCCCCGCTCGGCACCGCTGCCTTTGCGAGCCTTGTCCATTACGGCGGACCGACCGTTCCTTCGCCTCGCGAACTTCGTAGGCTTTGCGCCTCACGAATCCCCGCTAGGCACCTACATGCCTTCGCAAGCCTTGTCCATTGAGGCGGACCAACCTTTCGCAAGACTGTCCCTCATCCGCTCGTTCGCTTCACTACATAGATCCGAAACGGCATAAGGTAGTGCAAGCGAACCTAGAGGCAAAGCCTCTGGGCTTACCCCGCTCCGTAATGCCGTCGACCTCGTGTCTTAGGCATGACCCTAAGCCCGTGTGCTCTTCGACCATCGAATACTGCCCACACGAACTTAGGCTTGGCGACTCCGCTCGCCAAGGGATGGCCTATGTCCTATAGGCTAACGGGGGAGTCGGGGCCACTTCGCAAGTGTCCAACCCCTCCTCTATATAACCCACGAGGCATCCACCCCTTTGGCACCCCGGGGGTACAAAGGTGCTCACCGAGGGGTACGTTTTGAAACCCCGCATGCGGCACCATTTCCATGGTCATGGCATGGGCCATTGCTAGGGAATTGCCCCCGTTGGTTCGCCCGCGGCTCAACCCTGACGGATTGTCCCAACTTCGCAACCCCGTAACTCTATCAACCCAAATGCCTACCAAATGTTCTCCAAAAGTGGCCCCCAAGGATGTCACGGTCGAACCAACCCGATCGACACGTGACAGACTCCCCCACCCAAGCTATCGACGCCCTCGTCGATGTCCATCCGTTCCTCCAGCTTGGTTGATAGCTGCCAACCACTACTCCAGATCAGAGCCGCCCTCGGCCTTGGCATCGCAAACCACACTGACCCGCCCTTGAGCATGTCCGCTACTCAACGCATTGCTGAAGCTCCTTGGTCCTCTCGACCAAACCAGATCAGAGCCGCCCTCGGCCTTGGCATCGTATGCCACACTGACCCGAAACACTGTGAAGACCATTCTGTCCCCTTGAGTTGAAGCTCCCCAGCTCTGGATGCCTCCCCCGCTGTAGAGTACCGGGACTTCGGACAGCGCGCCGACCACATATGATGGCCTGGAGTGGTGAGATTGCCTCGGACATGTTGCATCTGAGTTTTCAGTTGATGCCGGGTTGATTTGGATCAACGCAGAAGCTCCAGCTCGATTCGGAATTTTTCCGGGCTTTGTATGCCGATTGTGGATGAGATTTGGGAATTATCGACTTCACAGTGGAGCGCCGGAAATTCGGGAACACTTGAAACTGGTATATATTCAGTTTACAGCGAAGTTCGGGAGGTTCCGGACTGACGCGGAGGATCCGGGGGCAAAAAGTGAGTCGGAACTGACAGTTTCGGAGCCGGTTTTTCAATTGAGCACCCCGACTCAACGGATGAGCTTTTTGAAGAGAAAAAGCTGTGGACGCGTGTACTTTCGATTTACAGCAGAGTTCGGGAGGTTCCGGACAGCGGCGGAGAGCCCGAAGGTAAAAAGTGAGTTGGAGTTGGGCTTTTTGGATTATTTTATTAATTTAATTAATTAGTTTGCTAATTAATTGGGTCTTTTGCTTGGTGGCTGTGAGTGTGAAGTTGAGGGTGATGGAATGAGGTAAGTGGAGTTGCTACTTTTAAGTTTAATCCCTTTCTTAGCTTAATTAAACTCTAATTAAGTGGGTTAATTAATTAGTGGCTTTTTAAGGTGGTAACCTCACCATGTGTTTAGCCTACCTTCACCACCTACCTCCTCCCCACCTCCCTCTGTAGCTCCCACGAAGCAAGAAAGAAAGCAAGGGAGAGAAAGAAAGAAAGGAGAAGAGAAGAGGAGAGGAAGGAGAAGAAGAGGACTTTGGAGGTTGATTTTGGTCGTGGACTCCCCTTTGATGCCGTTTGGAGCTCGTGGGTGTGCGTTTGGCGTCGTTGAGGTTGGTGATTATTTGGATTCTCATTTAATTATTTATTTTGGAAATTTTTGAGCTTTTGGAAAATTTTTTAGAGATGAATAATTGAGTTTTGGAGCTTTGGATCTTTGGTTTTTGCTATGTGGAGCTTAGGGGATTTTTGTGGATTTTAAATGCAAAAAAAATGGATTTTTGGGGATTTTTGGTGCTTTGAGGATTTTTGGACAAATTTTTGAGCTAAATTAATGTTTAAAAATTATTTTAATTTTTCTGGGATTTTTTTCAGAATTTTTTTTAAAATTATTTTCGCCGCCGCGGCCGCGCGCGCGGCGCTGCCAGGCCGCGCGCAGGCGCGCGCGGCATGGCCGCGCGCAGGCGCGCGCGCGGCAGGGGCCGCGCGCGGGCGCCGCGGGCCGCGCGGGCCGCGCGCGGGCCTGCGCAGGCCTGCGCGGGCGCGTGCCGCTGCGCGCAGCGCTGGACGCTGCGCGCAGCGGGCCGCGCGCGCGGCGGGCAGCGCGCGCGCGCGCACAGCACCGCCGCGCGCTGCGCGCAATGCCGCTGGGCGCTGCGCGCAGCGCCGCAGGGGCGCCGCGCTGCGCGCTTCGGCGCCGCGCGGCGGGCCACTGCTCCGCCCGGCCGGTTTCTTGGGCCGCGCGACCGCCGTCTTCGTCGCTCGGCGTGCCCCGGGAATTCGTCGACGCCTCGGTTTGCGTGCCGGCCCCGTTTTTTTCCGCCGACGGAGGCCGGTTTCGCCGTCGGACGCTGTCTTTCGCCGACGGAGGCTGTTTTTCGCCGTCGACAGCCGTTTTTCGCCGTCGACCGCCGTTTTCGCCGCCGCGAGCTGCTTTTCGCCGTCGACTGCCGGTTTTCGCCGTCGACCGCCGTTTTCGCCGCCGCGAGCTGTTTTTCGTCGTCGACTGCCGGTTTTCGCCGTCGACCGCCGTTTTCGCCGCCGCGAGCTGTTTTTCGCCGTCGACAGCCGTTTTTTCGCCGTCGACCGCCGTTTTCGCCGCCGCGAGCTGTTTTCGCCGTCGACTGCCGTTTTTTCCGCCGTCGACCGCCGTTTTCGCCGCCGCGAGCTGTTTTTCGCCGTCGACTGTGGTTTTCGCCGTCGACCGCCGTTTTCGCCGCCGCGAGCTGTTTTTCGCCGTCGACTGCTGGTTTTGGCCGTCGACCGCCGTTTTCGCCGCCGCGAGCTGTTTTTCGCCGTCGACCGCCGTTTTTCGCCGCCGCGAGCTGTTTTTCGCCGTCGACAGCCGTTTTTCGCCGTCGACCGCCGTTTTCGCCGCCGCGAGCTGTTTTTCGCCGTCGACTGCTGGTTTTTCGCCGTCGACCGCCGTTTTCGCCGCCGCGTCGCAGTGTTTTTCGCCGTCGACAGACGTTTTTCGCCGTCGACCGCCGTTTTCGCCGCCGCGAGCTGTTTTTCGCCGTCGAGCTTTTTTCGCCGTCGACCGCCGTTTTCGCCGCCGCGAGCTGTTTTCGCCGTCGACAGCTGGTTTTCGCCGTCGACCGCCGTTTTCGCCGCCGCGAGCTGTTTTTCGCCGTCGACTGCTGTTTTTCGCCGTCGACCGCCGTTTTCGCCGCCGCGAGCTGTTTTTCGCCGTCGACCGCTGTTTTTCGCCGTCGACCGTCGTTTTCGCCGCCGCGAGTTTTTTTTTCGCCGTCGACCGCTGTTTTTCGCCGTCGACGCTGTTTTTACCGCCGCGAGCTGTTTTTTGCCGTCGACGCTGTTTTTCGCCGTCGACCGCTGTTTTCGCTGTCGGAGTCTGTTTTTCTCCGACGGAGGCTGTTTTTCGCCGATGAAGGCTGTTTTCGCGCCGCGCGCTGTTTTTCGCTAATGGAGGCTGTTTTTCGTCGCCGGATGCTTGGTTTTCGACCGTTTTGACTGATTTTGCGATTTCTTCTTTCCTGGCAGTTTGCAGTGTAGTTTTAGCATCTGACTGGGACGCGACCTTGTGATTCCGTTTTGCGTGCGGGTTCCGGCATCGTACTTCGGGTTGCGTGCGGACCTCGTGGAGACAAGGTAAGCCCGCTGAGCCCAATTGCAAGTGTCGACAAGCAATGGGGGCGATCTGAGGTGGGTTGGTTTTCTCTCCAAGTCTACGGACTTCCTTCTAATTCTATTATGATAGGATTGCATGCTAGTTTAAGTGTTTCTTGGAACTTGACTAGCACCCCCGTCATATGTTGCATGTATTCAACCAGACCAATAGAGAACCTTAATCTGGGCTAGGTTCTATTATGCTTTAGACATTCCACACACTGCATTTCCTTCTGGACATAGGGTTCCTCGCCCGGGTAGTGGGCCGAGTGGTCAGAGTTTTGTGGGATGGGTGTTTCACTCGGGCCTGGGGGCTGAGTGGGGTCTGGTGGCTGTTTTAGGCCAGTGTTGGTGGTTTGGGAACCGTTTAGAGTAAACGGGGGTCCCGGGTTTCTAGTTGTGACGTCGTTTCCTCGTTACTACCACGTTGTGATCGTGGAGTGCGTATGCTATCAGGACCTTGAACCCAGAATGCTTTTGAATTCTCATGATTTCGGTATACCAGTGTTTTCCTTCCGTATTCCTAAGGGTCGCCGGAGCTTGTTCTTGTTTGATTGGGCGAAGGTGTCACCCTTGGGAGTTCGGGAAACAAACTCGTTTTCAACTGATTTTCTCAATAACTAAAATACATAAAAGCTGATTTTTCTCAAATTAAGATAGCTTTCAAAAGGGTAAATTTTACCCTCACCCCAAGGGGGTTGAGGAGAAATGATATTCTTTATAAAGGTCATCTTTTTACTAATTTCCCTCATCCGCCAGGGCGGGGGATCTGGGTTCTAAGGGCTGATTTCGTCTTGGGCCGAAAACAACGGGAGGCGACACCTATAGCCGGTTCTTGTTTGATTGGGGTCGTAGGTGGTAGACTCCCGGGGTTTTCGGACTCTGTGCAGTTCTAGCTGTAGAGCATCTCCCGCCGTGAGTTATGAGTTGAGTTGAGATAGTTGCCCACTTTAACCGAGAGGGGCCGAATCCCTGAACGGTAAAGGATCGAGAACTTCGATAGGCTGAGCCTAGAGTCTGTTCTTGTTTGATTGGGGTTTTAGGCACCGGTCTATCGGGATTCTCGGGCCTTTGCCGCGTCAGTCGGCTCCTCTCGCTATGAGTGGGGTGTCGTTGTGGGAGCCGTTGGAGTGACGGCGGTCCCAGCTGTGGTACTTGCAGCTGTGTAGTTAGTGTGTGAGCTTGGGTCGTTGAGAGTTCTCCGACATAGCTGTGAGAGGGTTGGGCTTTTCCTTTTTGAGTCGAGGTCCTTTGACTGGGTTGTGTTTCGAGCTTCGAGATACCGATCTGTTTGATCGTGGATTTAGCCTGCTGAGCCTGGCATTTCATGCCAGTTATGAGTTACTTGTGATACTTGAGTTCGTTGGGGTCGCTCCCCTCGAGCTACGCCCCGGGTGCGATGTTGATACCGAGCCTGACGAGGCTGCGATGATGCGACTAGTTGATACACTAGAGTTCGCTTGAGATTGAGTTAGTCCTTGAGGGACACCCTACGTAAGACCAAGTCCTGTTTGGGCGTAGTGGCAGTAGGTGAGCGCAGTGTCACGGGGCCAGCTTTTTCGCCTTAAAATTGCCCCGTGCGGCGCCCAAGTGTCGCACACCCGAGCCAGCCTTCCCGAGTCCCTTGCCACGGACACGCCCTCGAACTTAAACAGCGGGATCACAACTTAAGCATTAACCAAGCATGCTCCTCCACGAGCCTGACTGCCCGGCGCCGCGCCTTACGTCGCACCCCTTGTCGAACTCCGCGAGTTCTGAACAACAACCCCGCCACCGAGGTTGGCCTTCAAGTCGAGTATTCCGCCTAGCCGGACAAACTCTCCTCGAGAGTGCTACTTAACCGAATGCCCCTATGCCGCCGAAGCAAGCACCCAGGACAATACAAGTTCTCACAACTTAGTCCATTTGAATGGGCCCGAGCGAGCTACCCTTGCGCGTTCCGCTCGTCTGCTTAACCGAGCGACCCGTCCCGCATATCTCGCCCGTCTGCCAGCCCATTGCCTTGCCAAGGCGCCGCGCGCGCAATTCCCACGACGGGAACCATAATCGAGTCGGGCATGTCCCGTTCCGCCGGCCACCTAGTTCCGTCATCGCTCCCGATTCGGTCCAAGGTCCGCTTCCCGAATACCCCACACTCCTTGTTCCCGCGTGTATACCCTTCGCAAGGGTTTGCCAACCTAGCGACATTCCTCCCACATCGCCAACCCCCTGGCACCTCCATTGCACGACCATGCTCGGCCGCCAACACACTCGGCCCAGTATCCAAGGTTTGCTTGACGGATGTCGCCCACAATCGAACCAGCCTCGCTCCGCTTCGCTCGCCAATCGGTACCTCCATTGGCCGGCCATGCCTGGCCCCCAACACCCTTGGTCCTCTCCATGGCTCACTTCACGAAAACCAGCATCGATTGTCACCTCTTACTTCGTGGGCCGCGCCGCACGAATCCCCGCTCGGCACCGCTGCCTTTGCGAGCCTTGTCCATTACGGCGGACCGACCGTTACTTCGCCTCGCGAACTTCGTAGGCCTCGCGCCTCACGAATCCCCGCTAGGCAACCATATGCCTTCGCAAGCCTTGTCCATTGAGGCGGACCAACCTTTCGCAAGACTGTCCCTCATCCGCTCGTTCGCTCCACTACAGAGATCCGAAACGGCATAAGGTAGTGCAAGCGAACCTAGAGGCAAAACCTCTGGGCTTACCCCGCTCCGTAATGCCGTCGACCTTGTGTCTTAGGCATTACCCTAAGCCCGTGCGCTCTTCGACCATCGAATACCGCCCACACGAACTTAGGCTTGGCGACTCCGCTCGCCAAGGGATGGCCTATGTCCTATAGGCCAACGGGGGAGTCGGGGCCACTTCGCAAGTGTCCAACCCCTCCTCTATATAACCCACGAGGCATCCACCCCTTTGGCACCCCGGGGGTACAAAGGTGCTCACCGAGGGGTACGTTTTGAAACCCCGCATGCGGCACCATTTCCATGGTCATGGCATGGGCCATTGCTAGGGAATTGCCCCGTTGGTTCGCCCGCGGCTCAACCCTGACGGATTGTCCCAACTTCGCAACCCGTCACTCTGTCAACCCAAATGCCTACCAAATGTCCTCCAAAAGTGGCCCCCAAGGATGTCACGGTCGAACCAACACGATCGACACGTGACAGACTCCCCCACCCAAGTTATCGACGCCCTCGTCGATGTCCATCCGTTCACCAGCTTCGTTGATAGCTGCCAACCACTACTCCAGATCAGAGCCGCCCCCGGCCTTGGCATCGCATGCCACACTGACCCACCCTTGAGCATGTCCGCTACCCAACGTGTCGCTTCCGTGCTTCCAGCTTGGTTGATAGCTGCCAACCACTACTCCAGATCAGAGCCGCCCCCGGCCTTGGCATCGCATACCACACTGACCCGCCCTTGAGTATGTCCGCTACCCAACGCGTTGCTGAAGCTCCTTGGTCCTCTCGACCAAACACAGATCAGAGCCGCTCCCGGCCTTGGCATCGCATGCCACACTGACCCAAACACTGTGAAAACCATTCTGTCCCCTTGAGTTGAAGCTCCCAGCTCCGGATGCCTCCCCCGCACCACAAAACTCCTCCACGGAACTAGAATGTTAACCTTGTCGTCTGCTCACGACAACCCAGATGGCACTGGCACGTCCCTGCAACTCGGTTCTTCTCGAGGTGCTACTCGGCCCTTCTGTCCCTTTCGCCCCTACTTAACCCAAGTCTCCTGCAGCTAGTCGCCAACCTTGTGCCTCCCTCGCAGGGAAATCCCTTTCCAGCTAGCGATCTCTTCCCAGAACGCTACCGGACCAACTAGTGCACTCGGTATACTCCGCGAATACACCTATCCAAGCGCGCACGAGTTCCTTTGAAAATCAGTAGAGTGGCCCTCCCTCGCTCCCTCCGAGGTCAAACTCCAAACGTCCCAACGTCTTGGAGCGTCCAACGCGAATCAGCTCGCAGCTCGGCTTCGCTTCTCCACCTCAAAATATCACAAACTGTGGTCGGGCCAGATCGCATCCAACCCCTTCCAATATCCATGAGTACTTCTGCCCATCTCGTGCCATTCCCGCACACAACTTTTGCCTCACAAATGCCCCCGCAATCACATAACGTCAAGTCATCACCATGGTCTCCACGAGTTTTCGAGTCTTTTGCCGAGACACGCCTGTCCTCGGCTACTTCGCACCTCTACTTGCTCCACCATGAACTCTTGTTATGCCTCCTGACTGCTCTGCACTTTCGCTACTCGTTGCTGCTTAGCACCTTTGGCTTCTGTACTCCCGACTTCGGTTCCTCGCCAAAGTCCCTGGCCAAGTTCGAGACTAACGACACCTCGTTTCCATTGCTCGAACTTGCCGTCCTCCATACCTCCAGCAATCACCTTCGCGATAGCCGCTGAACGGAACCCAAGCTTAACCCATCTGATAGTCTTTCTCGCAACTGCTGATAACGGTGATGTCGCCATCCAACGTCCACCCCCTCACAAATTGCGATACCTCGACCCTTTGAGTTGACAACTGGATTTTTCCCCTCCCAGCAACCTGTCACTAGGCGATCCTGGACCAAGGTCCACCCGAGTGTCCTGACTTGTCTCTTCGTCTACACTCGAGTCCAAATCTCTCTCTGCTCTAAAAGTTCAGGTTCTCACACAACCTTTGCAATCTGCCAGCAGAGCCCACACGATCCGTCGCACGGATGCGTGCCCGCTATCTCGAGACTCTAGCACTGCCACTGCTCTTCCCGAACATAGCTCCTTGCCTTGTTCCTCTGAACAAAGTCCAATCCATCGTTTGATCTGCTCGAATAGGGGTCCCATTCGTCCAACCTGTGGCCACACCATCGAGAGCAACCGATCTCCCATCGGCCTTCTCGCCCCAAGTGAGAAACACCAAACCATCCAGCAACCCTTGGCCCACTTCACAACCTAGCCCAACGCTTAGCTGCTACTGCCACGGACCCGATCAGTCTTGGTTCCCAACTTGTGCTCCACGAAGTGAACTCTTCTGTCAAGTGTGTTTTATCCGCCACGTTCCTTAGACAAGATCCCTTTATCGAGTCACCAAACATCGGGACACATTCTGCTCAATGTGCTCCCCCACCCTGAGTCGCACTCAGGCCAAATCCAGGCATTCGCAATGCCCACTTCCGCTGCGCGAGTTTCGGTTCTACCACAACCTTGACTACACCCATCAGCGGGATCCACGTCATCCGTCCATTGTACACGTGGATGCTGCACTGAACAATCAACGCTGTCACCGCCTTGCCCAGATGCAGACTCTTCTCCTTACCCGAAGAGTAAAGGTCCAATTGTGATCTCTTTCTCGCACCGAGATAACTCTATTCAATTCATGGGTACACACTCGAAGAGTGATCGACCTCCCCATCGATCTTCTTGTACTGAAATACTTAAACTCAGTCACAACGAAGTAACCCTTCTGCCGCGTGTGCTGCATCCCAATCCTTCCCTTCTAGAGATTCATCCGCTGCAAGACCACAACCCGGAAGCAAGCACATTCCCAAGCCGCGAACACCACTTCACGAGCTCAGGTTCCTTAGGCACCCGCCTAATTCCACTCCATGGTAACCGCGACCACGGACCACATAATGATTCTCCCAATCATTGCCTCGTCGCCTGCCACGCGACTCCGGACTTAGCCATTTTTACAAGTATTGTACTAGAATCCGCTGCACTCTGACTCCGCATCTCCCACAAGCGTAATCCCGCCACAGTGCCTCGCCGACGCCTAGTACCTTCGTTGGAGTGACTCCACTCACACCAACTTCGCCGCCAAGGTCGCACCTTCCGGCCAAATCTTCAACCCATGAGCTCAACTTAGCTCTGATACCACTTGTCACGGGGCCAGCTTTTTCGCCTTAAAATTGCCCCGTGCGGCGCTCAAGTGTCGCACACCCGAGCCAGCCTTCCCGAGTCCCTTGCCACGGACACGCCCTCGAACTTAAACAGCGGGATCACAACTTAAGCATTAACCAAGCATGCTCCTCCACGAGCCTGACTGCCCGGCGCCGCGCCTTACGTCGCACCCCTTGTCGAACTCCGCGAGTTCTGAAACAACAACCCCGCCACCGAGGTTGGCCTTCAAGTCGAGTATTCCGCCTAGCCGGACAAACTCTCCTCGAGAGTGCTACTTAACCGAATGCCCCTATGCCGCCGAAGCAAGCACCCAGGACAATACAAGTTCTCACAACTTAGTCCATTTGAATGGGCCCGAGCGAGCTACCCTTGCGCGTTCCGCTCGTCTGCTTAACCGAGCGACCCGTCCCGCATATCTCGCCCGTCTGCCAGCCCATTGCCTTTGCCAAGGCGCCGCGCGCCCCGCAATTCCCACGACGGGATCCATAATCGAGTCGGGCATGTCCCGTTCCGCCGGCCACCTAGTTCCGTCATCGCTCCCGATTCGGTCCAAGGTCCGCTTCCCGAATACCCCACACTCCTTGTTCCCGCGTGTATACCCTTCGCAAGGGTTTGCCAACCTAGCGACATTCCTCCCGCATCGCCAACCCCCTGGCACCTCCATTGCACGACCATGCTCGGCCGCCAACACACTCGGCCCAGTATCCAAGGTTTGCTTGACGGATGTCGCCCACAATCGAATCAGCCTCGCTCCGCTTCGCTCGCCATTCGGCACCTCCATTGGCCGGCCATGCCTGGCCCCAACACCCTCGGTCCTCTCCATGGCTCACTTCACGAAAACCAGCATCGATTGTCTCCTCTTCCTTCGTGGGCCGCGCCGCACGAATCCCCGCTCGGCACCGCTGCCTTTGCGAGCCTTGTCCATTACGGCGGACCGACCGTTCCTTCGCCTCGCGAACTTCGTAGGCCTCGCGCCTCACGAATCCCCGCTAGGCAACCATATGCCTTCGCAAGCCTTGTCCATTGAGGCGGACCAACCTTTCGCAAGACTGTCCCTCATCCGCTCGTTCGCTCCACTACAGAGATCCGAAACGGCATAAGGTAGTGCAAGCGAACCTAGAGGCAAAGCCTCTGGGCTTACCCCGCTCCGTAATGCCGTCGACCTCGTGTCTTAGGCATTACCCTAAGCCCGTGCGCTCTTCGACCATCGAATACCGCCCACACGAACTTAGGCTTGGCGACTCCGCTCGCCAAGGGATGGCCTATGTCCTATAGGCCAACGGGGGAGTCGGGGCCACTTCGCAAGTGTCCAACCCCTCCTCTATATAACCCACGAGGCATCCACCCCTTTGGCACCCCGGGGGTACAAAGGTGCTCACCGAGGGGTACGTTTTGAAACCCCGCATGCGGCACCATTTCCATGGTCATGGCATGGGCCATTGCTAGGGAATTGCCCCCGTTGGTTCGCCCGCGGCTCAACCCTGACGGATTGTCCCAACTTCGCTCCCCGTCACTCTGTCAACCCAAATGCCTACCAAATGTCCTCCAAAAGTGGCCCCCAAGGATGTCACGGTCGAACCAACACGATCGACACGTGACAGCAGGCTTGTTTGACTGGTCCAAAGTGGGACAGTCATTGAGATTGGGTGACATTGGGTGAGTGATGGCATAGTACTTGGGACATGTTGTCAGTAGTGAGTGGGTGCATACCATCATCTGTGTTCTTTCTCGTTGAGCATAGTAGATAGAGGCATGATAGCTGTAGATATTTTCCAGCTTATTCTTTCATTATTTCAGTTTCATTCTGTTATCTTATGCCTCTAGTAGACTTAGTGGGCAGACCGTGGTTCTTGGAGACGGTACCCACTGAGAGCTACTGTAGGATGTAGTTCTCACACCCTCTGTCGGTGACAGGTTGCTGAGGCTTTCTTCCATTCCTGCCCGAGCTGGCTTGACGGACCGAGGACAGGGAGTCGCGTGATAGTTCCCTACCAGCATTATTACTTTAGAGTGAGGTAGATGTACCATCCCGGACTGTGGGAGTTGATCATGTATTGATTTTCTAGTCTTAGCTATCTCCCCTGTGATTTTGGTAGATATTGTATAGGTTGTTGGCTATTTGTATCATCTTGTATTCGGGAGATAGACTTGTTTTTATATTACAGCTTTTATTACCCGCTCTGATATCTGTATAGCTGTAGTTCTATCTTTTGCAGGTTAGACGCTTCGTCTGTACGGCAGTTCCGTACAGATGGCGGATCTGTTAGCGAGCCCGGGTCGCAGTTTCGACCCCGGGGCGTGACAATCTCACCATGAGATAGCCTCACCACCCACCACCTACCTCCCACCTCCTTCCTCTGGTGCTCCCACGAAGCAGAGGAAAGCAAGAAAGAAAGAAAGGAAAAGAGAAGGAAAGGAAAAGAGAAAAGAAAGAAGATGAAGGAGAGGGAGCTTGGAAAAAGGGATTTTTGGTTGCTATTTTGGGTTTCGGACTCCTCCGTGGTGATCGTGGGGAGCGTGGGCGAGTTATCAAGGTAAGTTTTTGGGTGTTTTGTATTTTTAGGAAATTAATAATTGAGTTTTGGAGCTTTGGATTTTATTTGGGGCTTTTGCAATTTTATTTGGAGTTTTGAGAATTTTGTAGAATTTTTAAAGAGCAAAAAAAAAAGGGTTTTTAGGGTTTTTTGGTGATTTAGAGAATTTTGGAAAATTTAATTGGTGAAAAAAGGTTTTTTAAATTTATTGTAATTTTTTTGAAATTTTTTTAATTTTTTTTGAAAATTTTCCGCCGCCGCTGCGCGCGGCGCTGCCCGGCCGCGCGCAGGCAGGCGCGCGCGGCATGGCCGCGCGCGGGCGCGCGCGCTGCATGGCGCGCGCGGGCGCGCGCGCGGCAGGGGCGCGGGCGCGGCGACGCGGGCCGCGTGGGCGCGCGGCGCGCTGGGCGCGCGCGCAGCGCCGCTGGCGCCGCGCGCAGCACCGCAGGGGCGCTGCGCGGCGCGCTCCGGCGCCGCGCAGCAGCCCCTGCGCTCGGCTTGGGCCGTGTGCCGCGCGGCCGGCCTCCGGGCCGCGAGGCTGGGTTTTCGCCGCTTGGCGTGCCCCGGGACTTCGTCGGTGCCTCGTTTTGCGTGCCGACTCCGTTTTTCGCCGACGGAGGCCGGTTTCACCGTTGGTCGCAGTTTTCCGCCGACGGAGGCCGGTTTCGCCGTCGGTCGCAGTTTTTCGCCGACGGAGGCCGCAGTTTTTCGCCGCCGCGAGCCGTTTTTCGCCGTCGACCGCTGTTTTCGCCGTCGACTGCTGTTTTCGCCGCCGCGAGCTGTTTTTCGCCGTCGGCCGCTGTTTTTCGCCGTCGACCGCTGTTTTCGCCGCCGCAAGCCGTTTTTCGCCGTCGACCGCTGTTTTTCGCCGTCGACTGCTGTTTTCGCCGCCGCGAGCTGTTTTTCGCCGTCGACCGCTGTTTTTCGCCGTCGGCCGCTGTTTTCGCCGCCGTGAGCTGTTTTTCGCGCCGTGCGCTGTTTTTCGCCGATGAAGGGCTGTTTTCACGCCGCGCGCTGTTTTTCGCTAACGGAGGCTGTTTTTGGCCGCCGGATGCTTGGTTTTTGACCGTTTTGACTGATTTTGCGATTTCTTCTTTCCTGGCAGTTTGCAGTGTAGTTTTAGCATCTGACTGGGACGCGACCTTGTGACTCCGTTTTGCGTGCGGGTTCCGGCATCGTACTTCGGGTTGCGTGCGGACCTCGTGGAGACATGGTAAGCCCGCTGAGCCCAATTGCAAGTGTCGACAAGCAATTGGGGGGCGGGCGATCTGAGGTGGGTTGGTTTTTCTCTCCAAGTCTTCGGACTTCCTTCTAATTCTATTATAATAGGAATTGCATGCTAGTTTAAGTGTTTTCTTGGAACTTGACTAGCACCCCCGCCATATTTTGCATGTGTTCAACCAGACCAATAGAGAACCTTAATCTGGGCTAGGTTCTTTTGTGCTTTAGACATCCCCACGCATGGCATTTCCTTCTGGACATAGAGTTCCTCGCCCGGGTAGTGGGCCGAGCGGTCAGAGTTTTGTGGGATGGGTGTTTCACTCGGGCCTGGGGGCTGAGTGGGGTCTGGTGGCTGTGTTAGGCCAGTGTTGGTGGTTTGGGAACCGTTTAGAGTAAACGGTGGTCCCGGGTTTCTAGTTGTGACGTCGTTTTCTCATTACTACCACGTTGTGATCGTGGAGTACGTATGCTATCAGGACCTTGAACCCAGAATGCTTTTGAACTCTCATGATTTTGGTATACCAGTGTTTTCCTTCCGTATTCCTAAGGGTCGCCGGAGCTTGTTCTTGTTTGATTGGGCGAAGGTGTCACCCTTGGGAGTTCGGGAAACAAACTCGTTTTCAACTGATTTTCTCAAGAACTAAAATCCATAAAAGCTGGTTTTTCTCAATTTAAGATAGTTTTCAAAAGAGTAAATTTTACCCTCACCCCAAGGGGGTTGAGGAGAAATGATATTTCTTTATAAAGGTCATCTTTTTACTAAATTCCCTCATCCGCCAGGGCGGGGGATCTGGGTTCTAAGGGCTGATTTCGTCCTGGGCCGAAAACAACGGGAGGCGACACCTATAGCCGGTTCTTGTTTGATTGGGGTCGTAGGTAGTAGACTCCCGGGGTTTTCGGACTCTGTGCAGTTCTAGCTGTGGAGCCTCTCCAGCCGTGAGTTATGAGTTTGAGTTGAGATAGTTGCCCACTTTAACCGAGAGGGGCCGAATCCCTGAACGGTAAAAGATCGAGAACTTCGATAGGCTGAGCCTAGAGTCTGTTCTTGTTTGATTGGGGTTTTAGGCACCGGTCTATCGGAATTCTCGGACCTTTGCCGCGTCAGTCGGCTCCTCTCGCTTATGAGTGGGGTGTCGTTGTGGGAGCCGTTGGGAGTGGCGGCGGTCCCAGCCTTGTGGTACTTGCAGCTGTGTAGTTAGCTCTGTGAGCTTGAGTCGTAGAGGGTTCTCCGACATAGCTGAGATAGTGTTGTGAGATTGAGTTGTGTTTGAGCATCGTGATACCGATCGGTTTGATCGTGGACTATAGCCTGCTGAGCCTGGCTTTTTGCCAGTTATGAGATACTTGAGTTACTTGAGTTCGGTGGGGTCGCTCCCCTCGAGCTACGCCCCGGGTGCGATGATGATACCGAGCCTGACGAGGCTGCGATGATGCGACTAGTTGATACACTAGAGTTCGCTTGAGATAGTCGGACAGGACGCCCCACGTAAATCCCGTCCTCATGTGGATGTGTGGTGGTGGGTAGGTGCGATCCTAGTCGACAGGCGCAGGCTTGACTGGACCCTATGTGGCAGTCATAGAGATTGGGTGTTATGTGAGAGAGTATGCATATCATGTGTCATAGATCGATTATACCTTTGAGCATAGTACTTATGACATAGTGTCAGTATTGAGTGGATGCATACCATCATCTGTGGTCTTTCTCGTTGAGCATAGTAGATAGAGGCATGATAGCTGTAAATATTTTCCAGCTTATTCTTTCATTATTTCAGTTTCATTCTGTTATCTTATGCCTCTAGTAAACTTAGTGGGCAGACCGTGGTTCTTGGAGACGGTACCCACTGAGAACTACTGTAGGATGTAGTTCTCACACCCTCTGTCGGTGACAGGTTGCTGAGGCTTTCTTCCGTTCCTGCCCGAGCTGGCTTGACGGACCGAGGACAGGGAGTCGCGTGATAGTTCCCTACCAGCATTATTACTTTAGAGTGAGGTAGATGTACCATCCCGGACTGTGGGAGTTGATCATGTATTGATTTTCTAGTCTTAGCTATCTCCCCTGTGGTTTTGGTAGATATTGTATAGGTTGTTGGCTATTTGTATCATCTTGTATTCGGGAGATAGACTTGTATTTTTGTTCAGCTTTCAGTAGTGTGATTTTATATTACAGCTTTTATTACCCGCTCTGATATCTGTATAGCTGTAGTTCTATCTTTTGCAGGTTAGACGCTTCGTCTGTACGGCAGTTTCCGTACAGATGGCGGATCTGTTAGCGAGCCCGGGTCGCAGTTTCGACCCCGGGGTGTGACACGAAGTGACGAAGGGATTTTCTTAGGTTATTCTACAAACAGCAGAGCATATCGAGTTTTTAACTTAGAATCTAAGACGATCGTAGAATCGATAAATGTTAGAGTAGATGAAGCTTTTCACTTTGCATCTGAAAAATCTACCCTCGATATCTCTCTTGATGATGATACACCTGCTAATGCATCTTCTTCTAACAATTCTTTCGATAATAATGATGCATCTAACGGTTCTTCAAGTTTATCTGATGTGCAGGAATCATCTCGTGTACCTCCGACTACTCCTCTACCTCAAACGTTACGCATCTCCAAGGATCATCCTGAATCGAACATCATTGGAGATCCACAAGAAGGAGTTAGAACTCGGAGACAATTGGTTTGCGGATTTGCATGCTATGTATCTCAAATCGAACCAAAGAATGTTGATGAAGCTCTTCAAGATGACTACTGGATTAAAGCAATGCAGGAAGAGCTCCATCAATTTGAGCGAAACAAAGTCTGGGAATTAACGAAGCCTCCGAAGCAACACAATGTGATAGGTACCAAATGGATTTTCAAGAACAAGAAAAATGAAGATGGTACTATCATCAGGAACAAAGCAAGGTTAGTTGCTCAAGGCTACTCTCAAGTAGAAGGTATAGACTTTGATGAAACTTTCGCCCCTGTAGCTAGACTCGAGTCCATTCGTATCTTATTTGCGATAGCTTGTCATTTTAAAATCAAATTATTTCAAATGGACGTTAAGAGCGCCTTTTTAAATGGGTTTTTAAATGAGGAAGTTTATGTGGCTCAACCGAAAGGTTTTGTGGATCATAAACTACCTAACCATGTTTTTCGTCTGAAAAAGGCTCTTTACGGTCTGAAACAAGCACCGCGAGCATGGTACGAAAGGTTGACAAAGCACCTTTTGGAAAAGGGCTATACTCGAGGGGGAGCTGACAGGACTCTCTTTGTGAAGCATTATCAAAACAATTTCATTGTTGCACAAATCTATGTCGATGACATTGTTTTTGGCGCAACAAGAGATAATGATGCTTCTAAATTCGCGGAGACCATGGAAAGCGAATTTGAGATGTCCATGATGGGCGAATTGACTTATTTTCTTGGATTACAAGTTAAACAAAACGATGAAGGTATTCACTTGTGTCAATCCAAGTATGCAATGGAGTTGGTCAAAAAGTTTGATTTAGAAAATTCTAAGGATTTTCCGACTCCAATGGGAACTAGCCATAAGGGACTTGGAAGTGAATCACATAGTGAGAATGTAGACGAGAAACTGTATCGCAGTATGATTGGAAGTCTACTATATCTCACGGCTAGTCGCCCGGATATATCCTTCAGTGTTGGGATTTGCGCGAGATATCAATCAGCACCGAAGGAGGTTCACCTGAAAGCGGTGAAACGGATCATCCGGTATATCAAAGGTACAATCAATTTCGGAATTTGGTATCCTATGGGAACAAGTTTGGATATTGTTGGATACTCAGATGCCGATTGGGCTGGATCGGTGGATGATCGGAAAAGCACGAGTGGTGCATGCTTCTATCTTGGCCATTGCCTTGTTGCATGGCACAGTAAAAAGCAGAATTGCATAGCACTCTCGACTGCCGAAGCGGAGTACATTTCAGCAGGAAGTTGTTCAACCCAATTGATTTGGATGAAAAGCGTGTTGAGCGATTTCCGGATTTCAGCATCTTCGGTAACCATTTTTGTGACAACACTAGTGCTATTAACATTTCTAAAAACCCTGTGTTGCACTCTAGAACAAAACATATTGAACTTAGATATCATTTTCTTAGAGAGCTAGTTGAATCAAATATTCTTCAACTGTCATATATTTCAACTGAGGATCAATTAGCTGATATCTTAACAAAACCTTTGGATCAAAAACGTTTTATTCACTTGCGTAAAGCAATTGGCATGCTTTCCTTGAAATAATCTCTTTTTGAAACCTTTGCTTAGGTTAGGTTTTGTTTTTGTTTTTGTTTTGTTCTTTATCTATGTTTGTACATAGGACATTAATTGAGCATAAATCATAATTGACTTTAATTGCATCTTTTCATGCATTTAGAAATTTATTATGCTTTTGATATCATAATATTTCAATGTTGCAATGATCATTTATGTTAATTAAGTCATCTTTTAAGTGATCAAAGTCAATTTCTCTCTCAATGATCTCTTGGTATAGTCATTATCTTATTTGATTGCTTAGTCGAGTATGAATGCGAGATCAATTTTTGGTTGAATACCTTATATATTAAATAATTGATAGCCAATTGAGGGGGAGTCAAAGAAATGTAAAATGCTCAAAAGATGTGGAAAGAGTTACATCCCAATGAGGAGTGTGAAAACTACCACCACATGGAGGAAAAGGAAAAAGAAAAAGATACTCCATGAATGCAAAGCAAATTTTTGTTTTAAAAATTGTTGATGAAATGCATATTGAAATACTTGACTCAGTCATATTTCATGGTTGGTATAAGGTGGGATTTTTGATAAAAGATGCTCAAAGAGCCACTCCTTCAACAGATTGTCTAGATATATTATTTAACTTATCTGGGATTTCAAACATCTATTGATCTTGGTATTTCATTTTCTTTACCAAAATTGATGATTTGATAAAGGCATTACGCATAAGATCAGGATAGATGTAATTGAAGTTGTTCAACTTTAAGTGTTTTAATTTCATAAATTTTCGTTTCATTTTTGAGTATTTTTGATAGATTTTGTATAATCTATTTCTTGTTGTATGAAACGATGATTTTTGTTTAAAGTTGATATGGTAAAGTGCTTACATACTTTTTCTGGATTTTATGGAATTTTTCCAAAATTTTCTGAAGAAAAAGGTGGAGCCGATCCGGATCGGGCAAGTGATCCGGATCCCGAACGCAGGATTCTTCCTGCGGGTAGCCGATCCGGATCAAATCTCGATCCGATCCGGATCACGGCTAGGGTTTTAATAGAACAAAGGGTTTTGATTTCTTTTACCCTAATCTTTTGTTCTCAAGTCTCTAGAGCTTCTCTCTCTAGAATTCTTGCATCTTGGAGCTTTCCAAACTCAAAGTTCTTCGAATCCAAGTAAGTTTTATTGATCAAAATCTCGTTTTTCACAGGTTTTCTCTATTTTCTTCAAAACGTGATGAAATTTTGGATCTTTTTCGTTTGTGAATGGTTTTTGATCAAATTTCTTTTGAAATAAGAACTCTGGGTAGATTAGTTTTGATTATATGCTGGGTTTTCACCTGATTAACGAATTTTTGGGCTTCGATTTCTAAAAATTCGGTTTTAGGGCATATAAAGAGGAATTTTTGAAAATCATGGAATTGATCTATTTTTAAAATTCTTTTTGCAAAACTAATTTGATTCTTAGCTTCTCTACATGATTATGATTGTTTGGGTACAATTTTTCAAATTTTTCAAAATTGACAATTTTTCATGTGTTCTTGAGTTGGTCTTCACAGGATACATTTCTCACTAGCGATCAAAATGGTGATCACCTGGGTTATTTTCCTACTTGCTGCCATGGTCCATGCTAAGGACTCTGTCAAGCCTAAAAGGACTAAGAGACCAAGAAGACTCAGAATGATTCCGATACGGAATCAGAGACGGCTTCGATCGATTGGGATAACCTCGAGATCGAGGAAGATGTCGCCTTTATCTCCAAAGGGAAAGCACCTGCTGAAGCTTCAAAGGCAAAGCCTCCTCCTACTGCTGCAGAAAAAGGAAAAGCTCCCGTGGACCCAAGTCCAATCGGAACAAGGACAAAAACCGGTGCAAGAAAAAGAGGCAGTGCTAGGGGCATTTCGATTAACGAACCAATTGCTAGCCAGCCTCCCCCACAGGAATTCATCAGCTCCGCAAGAATCAAAGATTTTGAGAAAAGGGAATGTATTGGAGAACGACATGTCAATGTCCAGCCGATGAAGGAACGATCTGCAGTCTTTGGGATTTTGTTTGACCAGGTCGGTCTTGCTCCAATTTGCAACTTCCCTGAAACAACTGGGTACTGTCCACACTCAGTTCGAATGTTTTATCAGAACGCCGCAAGTTTAATTGATCACGATGACGGACGTCGAGAATTTCATACTTTGGTTAAAAATATCAAAATCAAAATCACTCCCCAACTGATTGGAGAGGTGCTCGGTATGAAAGCCAGAGCTGATGGACTCCGTTACCTAAAAACTCAAAGCTTCAACGACAACTCCTGGAGAGTTGTAGTCAATGGAATTTGTCTTCCGGATACTTTGTCAACCGGAAATTCTGTTTTCTCTAAAGAGCTTCGACCAGAGTATAGGTATATAAACTTCATTGTCTGCTACAACATTCTTCCCAACATGAATACGAAGGTTCTTCGATGGGATAGGATGTTATTTCTTTATCTTCTTGGAAACCCAGCCGCATTGATGGGAGCAAACTTGAATATTCCTTATCTCATTTGGTCAAGGATGGCGCGGTATGTGGAACACTCTCACCCGACAGAGAGACTAGCTTATCCAATGATCATCATGCGCATCCTTAGGAAATTTAAAGTCGATACAAGCGCGAGCTCCTACATGTACAGTTTGGGCACCATTAATGAGACAACAATTGTGAAGTCTCTATCGACAAAACAAGATGATCCTCCATCTCCTCCAATCCGACAACGAGCTCGACCACAAGCAACTACTTCTACAGCTCCTGTTCCACCATCACAGCAGGCACCTCCATCCACTTCTGATGATGATGCTTCTGTCAGCTCTATCTTTAAAGAACAACAGCGACTCTCCAATGAACAAGAACGCATGTCTGCTGAGTTCGCTGAAATGAAGGAAGATCTCAAAGAAGTCAAGAAAGAACAAGCTGTGATGATCCAAGTGTAGTGACTCGACCCTTTGGGGTATTTTTTTTGAACTCACATATAATCGCTTAGGCCTTAAGCGAAATAAAATTTATTTTCTTAAGTCGGCCGGGACGAGGTGTGTGTATTTTTCTGCGATAGAGCGCGGAAAACGATGACCGACGGTGCGATCGGATTCGAAATCCGATGTCGGGATCTCCCGGAACGGGATCCTTAGCGATGCGGTAATTGGTCACGCATCGGAAACCGTGCAAAATATCTTGCACCCGTTAGAGATAAGGTGGGTTATCTCGTAAGGATAATTAATAAATTAATTAATTGTCCGGTGACGAAATTTAAATCCTCCTACGTACGAATTAATTAAGAGATTTAAATTGGTGGGATTTTATCTCGTGGATTGGATAAGAGATAAAAATAAGGATAATTAATTAAGGAATTTAAATTGGTGGGATTTTATCTCGTGGATTGGATAAGAGATAAAATCCGGATATTTAAATCGGGGATTTATTTCCCCGGGATTATTTAATGAAGGTGATTAAATAATCGGTGACCAGGATTTAAAATTAAGATTTAAATATCCGGTAATTTGAATCCAATTGGAAATTTGATTTCCCTTGATTATTTAATAAAGGTGATTAAATAATCGGTGGTCAGGATTTGAAGGTGAGAAATATCCCGTCAGTCGGTTATTTTCTTGAGAAATAGAAACGGGGAAATTCGGTTTCCCTACGCACGTAAGATAAAGAAATCAAATAATCAAATATTAGGGATCGACGGTAAGGATTAATTAATTGGGAAATTAATTAATTAAAGTCAAAATATCCGGGTGGATTTTTGACGGTGCGTATTTATGAAATCAGATAAAAAGGGGATAAATAAATAACAGATTATTTAGTCCCCCGTTATCAACGAAACCCTAATTGAAAAATACCGCTCCTCAAACCCTCCTCTTTCGTGCGTGCCGAAACCCTAACCGGAGAGAAAAGAAAGAAAAGAACGGAACCCTAACCGGAGGAAGGAGAAGGAAAAAGGGGAAGGAGCCGATCGTCCGAAACACCAACCGGAAGGCAAAAGTGAGACCGGGCGACCTTCCCGACAACCTTCGGTAAGCAAATAAATTTTTAGAAATTTATTTGGAATTTTTCCGTCAACTTTTGTTGGTAATCTTGGACCCCTCCGTCGTCCCCGTCACCGACGCCGCCCTCGCCGCCGCGAGACGGACGGCGAAGGCGGAAAGGACCCCGGACGGCGAAGACGGAGGAGGACCGCGAACGGCGAAGACAACGACGGGACCGCGCGAGCAAACCCGCGCGGGGCGCCGCGCGGGCAACCCGCGCGGGCGCCGCGCGGGGCGGCCCCGCCGCGCGGGGCGCCGCGCGGGCGACCCGCGCGGGCACCGCGCGGTGCGCCGCGCGGGGCGCCGCGCGGGCGACCCGCGCGGGCGCCGCGCGGGGCGCCGCGCGGGCACCGCGCGGTGCGCCGCGCGGGCGACCGCGCGGTGCCCGCGCGGGGCCCCGCCCGCGCGGGCACCCGCGCGGGCGCCGCGCGGGGCCCCGCCCGCGCGGGCCCCGCGGGCCCGCACCCGCGCGGGCGCCGCGCGGGCCCGCACCCGCGCGGGCGCCGCGCGGGGCTCCGCCCGCGCGGGCACCCGCGTGGGCCCGCGCCGCGCGGGCACCGCGCGGGCCCGCACCCGCGCGGGCGCCGCGCGGGGCTCCGCCCGCGCGGGCGCCGCGCGGGCACCGCCCGCGGAGCCCGCCGCGCGGGTTCGAGCCGCGCGGGGCTCCGACGGGCGGCGACGGCGGTGCGGGTAGTGGTCCGGTTTGGCTACCGGACGGTGCCGGACTTTTTCCGTCAAATTGTAAAGTGGGGGTTTTTCCGTTTCAAGGTGTTAGAGTGTGTTTTTGACCGTTATTGTCCGTGCGGACTTTTCTTAGGTCCGGGTGCGCAGCGGGGGAGCGCGAAGGATATAGGTGTTCCGATTGCTCTCCAACAAGGTGGGTACGGTTGCGATGAGTGCAACCGGTGCTGTAAGTGCATCTATCATCATTAAAAGTACTCCTTAAATTACCTAACAAAGTAGATGGATAGTTTAACCTTTCGATTAATGTTAATTATCTAATAAATGTGCGGCTGCGGTCGCGGTGCTCATTACACGCCAATCTTGGCAATCCGGTTTCGGATGCTGCACGTACACAGGCGGATTGGCCTCCGCATGGGTGTACTTTTCCGGAAGAGTGGTCTTTTTGACCCGTGTGCCCCGCGAAGGTAACGGTGCAAGCGGGGACCTCTTCGCGCCAGCTGAAGGGTCACACCAGCACCGCGAGTGAGAGGTAAAAGCATCAAAGGTGTTTGTGCACGAGGGGAGACTTTAGTCTCCCCGACAGGTACTCTGGGGTCGGTGCCCAGTTTAAAATATGCACAGGTTCTTTCTTTTTAACGAAAGGTTACGGTGTACTCGGTGTGTTCGGTTTGTTTTTCCTTCCTTGATATAATTAGACATCTACTTTGTTTGTCACTGACTTTACCCACTCCGTGACAGGTGTTACTAGGTGCGTTAGCCGGGATGGCGGTGGGACTGCGTCGTGAGGATCGTAGTCGGACACTTGGTTATCGTTATTATATCTCATTTCCTCTTTATGCTACTTTAGTTTTTGCTTGTGGATTACTCTAGCTGTGAACATGTATTAGCTCTGTGGATGAGGTGTAGTTTTATATTTTGATACTCTTAGTAGCGTTTTCATTCGCGGCATGTTTGCATGATAGAATAAAGGATTTCGAAAATGTTTTTCTCAAAACGAAGTGCCGTGTGGGCACGGGTTTTACAACTCTGGGTTTTATCCTTTCCAAACACTGATGCCGTTTTATAAATCGTTTATGTTTGGTGATGTATGTCTGCTGTATGGTTGTTGGTTGGAAATTGATGTGTGATATTCGTGATTGAATAGTATGTTGTAAATGAGACGCCGTGCATATACAAAGGAGACTCTGTCCGTGGACAGAGTGAATTTGTGTATGTGGCGGTCTGGCACGCACCGGGGTTGAAGATTATGTTACCTTATTAAAAGAAAAAAAAAATAGACACGTCTTTCCGCTTCAATTGACTCAAAAACCCCCGGGGGCGTGACAGATTAAATGGTATCAGAGAAAATACAACCACAACCATAGTAGACGTGATCTACATCCACAGTGCAAGGTGCCACAAGCAAACTGGAAATGAGATAACCAAGGTGTAGGTGTAGTACGTGAGAGTACGGGAGAACGGGAACGTAATATAGGTGTAAATGTAAGACGAGGTACTAGGGTGATAACGTTTGAGATAACCTGGTTTCTTTGTCTACAGCAGTCAACGGCCAAGGTTCGGCCGCCGAGCACTAATTGTTTCATAACGGACAGGATGGATTCCGCAGCTGCCGCCAACCGTTTACTCCTGAACCAGCTGCGAGACATAGCGGGGCAAATGCTAACCCTCACGGAGCGCCTAGGCCTACTGATTCGGGACTTTGAGGGTGTTGACCATACCCAGCGGGGCGCCAGGAACGACGTCCCTCGGGGAATGCCACCAGCTGGATTCCCCACCTTCGACGAGGCGGTGATGTTAGCCCTGCGAGCAGAGCAGGCACTGGCCGAGGCACGCGCACGACAGAGATTTACCTACTCGGGTCCGACGGAGGACCCCTTGCCACGGGGCCCGATGCCCAAGCGCCCGAGGACGGTGGGCGACTTCGCGAGGACGACAGGAGCGGGACCCAGACCGCTCGGGAGGCCCTGCCCCATATGTGTGGGAGCGCACCAGGTGACTGATTGCCCGTGGAGGCACGACCATTGCTATCGGTGTGGCAGGCCGGGCCATAACCGATACGACTGCCCTTGGAAACCGGGGGTCACCAGGCCCCCGGCGCCGCGAGCAAGGAGGACGGAGAGGACTGCTACACCCGCTCCCCAAGGGGGACCACCGGAGGGGGCGCGGAAGGAAGAACCGGCTCCAGCAAGGGACACGAAACCACCGCAGGGGCCGTGCGTGATCTGCCAGGGTGCTCACCCGGTAGCGGAGTGTACTTGGAGGTACCATTACTGCAACCACTGCGGGTTGCCGGATCACACTCGTGACGCCTGCCCACAGAGGCCCGCCGCCGCTGCCCCTACGCCACCACCGCAGAAGGAACCGGACAGTGCCGCGGCTCCCATTCAGCCAAGGGACCCGCCCGACAACCGGGAACCCTCAGATCCCTCAGACTCCTCGGGCTCCTCAGATTCCTCAGACGTTAGGCCCCTCCCCCAGTGCGCTGTACGACGCTGGCCCAGGGGCTGCGGGCGGACTCCCCGGGACACTGCGGCGGGGGACGCGACGTCCCAGACCTAGAGACAGCAGGTGATTACCGTTCAGTTTTTACTCTTTTCCTTTTAAAAGCCGACTACACCCTAGCCAGATACACTCGTTAGACTCTCTCTCTCTCTCTCTCTCCCCCTCACTAGGATCCGTAGGTGTTAGGCGAAACCTTCTCCGGCCAATGCGCGTGGGCGGGTTTCGAAGTCTAGAAAATCCGGTGTGTCCGGGGCCCATAGAGGGCTATGCAGGGAATAAATAGGCTTTGTCCTATGCCTTGCAACCGGAAACCCGATGGGCTGTCACGTAGCACGGGGCCGCCCCCAGACCAGGCTCAGCGGTCCCGTGGTAAGGGAATTCCCGGATGTATTTCCGGCGGAACTTCCCGGAATGCCCCCGGAACGGGAAGTTGACTTCCCAATTGAACTACTCCCCGGCACCAAGCCCATCACCAAGGCACCGTACAGGATGGCCTTCGCGGAGCTGAAGGAACTCAAGGCACAGTTGGAGGACCTTCTGGACAAAGGTTTCATCAGACCAAGCGCGTCACCTTGGGGCGCGCCCGTCCTGTTTGTGAGGAAGAAGGACGGAAGTCTCCGGTTGTGCATCGACTACCGGGAGATAAATAAGGTTACGATCAAGAATAAGTACCCCCTACCAAGAATCGACGACCTCTTTGACCAGTTACGGGGGGCGACGGTGTTCTCAAAGATCGACCTGCAGTCGGGCTATCATCAGGTCCGAGTCAAGGGGGAGGACATCCCCAAAACGGCTTTCCGTACTCGCTATGGCCATTACGAGTTTACGGTAATGCCATTCGGGCTCACTAATGCCCCGGCGGTGTTTATGGACATGATGAACAGGGTATTCAAACCCTTCCTGGACTTATTCGTGGTGGTCTTCATCGACGATATCCTCATCTATTCCCGTACAGACGAGGAACATGAAGAACACCTGCGCACAGTCCTCCAGACCCTTCGGGAACAGAAACTCTACGCCAAACTCAAAAAGTGTGAGTTTTGGCTCCGAGAGGTCGGGTTTCTTGGGGCACGTAATCTCGGCGGCTGGAGTCGCGGTGGATCCGAAGGAGATAGATTCGGTAACGGACTGGCCCCGACCGACCACGGTGACGGAAATTCGAAGCTTCCTAGGATTAGCCGGGTATTACCGGCGCTTCGTGGAGGGTTTCTCCAAGATAGCCACCCCCTTGACCCGTTTGACGAAAAAGGGGGAAAAGTTCGTCTGGACGGACAAGTGTCAAAGAAGCTTCGAGGAGCTCAAGGACAGGTTGACGCGAGCTCCGATCCTCGCCCTGCCAGAGCCGGGGGAGGATTACGAAGTATATTGCGACGCGTCGCGAAGTGGATTGGGTGGAGTACTCATGCAACGGGGAAAGGTGATCGCCTATGCGTCAAGGCAGCTCAAGGAGTACGAGCGGAATTATCCCGTGCATGATTTGGAACTCGCAGCGGTGGTGTTTGTGCTCAAGCTTTGGAGACACTACCTGTATGGGGCACACTGCAATGTGTACTCAGATCATAAGAGCCTCAAGTACCTTTTCACCCAAAGGGAGTTAAATCTGCGACAGAGGCGGTGGCTGGAGCTATTAAAGGATTACGATCTAACGATCCACTACCACCCGGGAAAGGCCAACGTGGTGGCCGACGCCCTGAGTCGCAAAGGACAGGCCGCGGAAGCGGATGTAAGCGCCATTACGCAGCAGGATAGTCTAATTGCGGAGTTCTCGCGATTGAGACTAGAGGTGGTACCTGCAGGGACAGTCGCCCAACTTCTGACGCTGGTGGTCAGACCTACTCTGCTGGACAGGATTCTCGAAGGCCAATCGACTGATAATCAACTCCAGCTGGTGCGGAGTAGAATAACTGCCGACAAGGAGGGCGATTTCGTGGTGAGCTCCGACGGCACAATACGATTTCGCGGACGAATCTGCGTGCCGGATCTACCGGAACTCAAGGGAGAAATCCTACGGGAGGCGCATACCGCCCCGTATGCGGCGCATCCCGGAGGAACGAAGATGTACAAGGACGTCAAGCAAACCTTCTGGTGGCCCAAAATGAAAGAGGACGTGACCCGATTCGTGGCTCACTGCCTAGTGTGCCAACGGTGAAGGCCGAACATCAACGGCCGGCGGGAAAATTGCAACCTTTACCGGTGCCCGAGTGGAAATGGGACATGATTACCATGGATTTTGTGACCGGTTTCCCGAGATCGCCACAGGGACACGATGCGATATGGGTGATCGTGGACCGTTTGACGAAATCGGCCCACTTTTTGCCCATACACACGACGTGGACCCGGGAACGACTGGCGCAAACGTACCTCGATGAGATAGTAAGGTTGCACGGTGTACCGACATCCATCACGTCGGACAGAGACACACGTTTTGTGTCGAACTTTTGGCGAAGCCTGCAACAAGCGATGGGGACCAAGTTGCACTTCAGCACAGCTTTTCACCCGCAAACCGATGGGCAATCGGAGCGGGTGATACAGATCGTGGAGGACATGCTTCGAGCATGCGTTCTGGACTTGGGCGAAGGGTGGGCACGGTGTTTGCCCCTGGTGGAATTTGCCTACAATAACAGTTACCAGGCCAGTATTCAGATGGCGCCGTACGAGGCCCTGTACGGGCGCCGCTGTCGGTCTCCAATATGCTGGGACGACTTAGGTGAGCGAAAGTTTCTGGGCCCAGATTTGGTGGAGGAGACCGAAGCAAAGGTGCGTTTGATTAAACAAAGGCTACTGACCGCCCAAAGCAGACAGAAAAGCTACGCGGACAACAGACGCCGAGACTTAGAGTTCATGGTGGGCGAGCACGTGCTGCTCCGGGTTTCACCCTCCAAGGGGAACCGACGTTTCGGCATAAAGGGGAAGCTGAGCCCCAGATACGTGGGACCGTTCGAGATCCTGGAGCGCGTGGGACCGGTGGCGTACCGGTTGGCCCTGCCCCCGAACCTCGAACGAGTCCACAACGTGTTCCACGTTTCGATGCTCCGGAAGTACCTGGCAGACCCCTCTCATGCCTTGGATGCCTCCACCATTGAGTTGCGAGAGGACATGAGCGTCGAGGAGACGCCGGTGCGGATTTTGGCAAGAGAGGACAAGAAGTTGCGCAACCGAACGATCCCCTATGTGAAGGTCCAGTGGAGCAACCACGAAGAACGCGAGGCGACGTGGGAACTGGAATCAAAGATGAGGGAATGTTTTCCCGAGTTGTTTTAGTGTGGTTTGAGTTTAAGTTTCGGGACGAAACTTTTTTTTAAAGTGTGAGTGGTGTAGTGACTCGACCCTTTGGGGTATTTTTTTGAACTCACATATAATCGCTTAGGCCTTAAGCGAAATAAAATTTATTTTCTTAAGTCGGCCGGGACGAGGTGTGTGTATTTTTCTGCGATAGAGCGCGGAAAACGATGACCGACGGTGCGATCGGATTCGAAATCCGATGTCGGGATCTCCCGGAACGGGATCCTTAGCGATGCGGTAATTGGTCACGCATCGGAAACCGTGCAAAATATCTTGCACCCGTTAGAGATAAGGTGGGTTATCTCGTAAGGATAATTAATAAATTAATTAATTGTCCGGTGACGGAATTTAAATCCTCCTACGTACGAATTAATTAAGAGATTTAAATTGGTAGGATTTTATCTCGTGGATTGGATAAGAGATAAAAATCAGGATAATTAATTAAGGGATTTAAATTGGTGGGATTTTATCTCGTGGATTGGATAAGAGATAAAATCCGGATATTTAAATCGGAGATTTATTTCCCCGGGATTATTTAATGAAGGTGATTAAATGATCGGTGACCAGGATTTAAAATTAAGATTTAAATATCCGGTAATTTGAATCCAATTGGGAATTTGATTTCCCAAGATTATTTAATAAAGGTGATTAAATAATCGGTGGTCAGGATTTAAAGGTGAGAAATATCCCGTCAGTCGGATATTTTCTTGAGAAATAGAAACGGGGAAATTCGGTTTCCTACGTACGTAAATAAAGAAATCAAATAATCAAATATTAGGGATCGACGGTAAGGATTAATTAATTGGGAAATTAATTAATTAAAGTCAAAATATCCGGGTGGATTTTTGACGGTGCGTATTTATGAAACCAGATAAAAAGGGGATAAATAAATAACAGATTATTTATTCCCCCGTTACCAACGAAACCCTAATTGAAAAATACCGCTCCTCAAACCCTCCTCTTTCGTGCGTGCCGAAACCCCAACCGGAGAGAAAGAAAAGAAAGAAAAGAACGGAACCCTAACCGGAGGAAGGAGAAGGAAAAAGGGAAGGAGCCGATCGTCCGAAACGCCGACCGAAGGCAAAAGTGAGACCGGGCGACCTTCCCGACAACCTTCGGTAAGCAAATAATTTTTAGAAATTTATTTGGATTTTTCCGTCAACTTTTGTTGGTAATCTTGGACCCCTCCGTCGTCCCCGTCACCGACGCCGTCCTCGCCGCCGCGAGCGGACGGCGAAGGCGGAAAGGACCCGGACGGCGAAGACGGAGGAGGACCGCGAACGGCGAAGACAACGACGGGACCGCGCGAGCAAACCGCGCGGGGCGCCGCGCGGGCAACCGCGCGGGGCGCCGCGCGGGGGGCCCCGCCGCGCGGGGCGCCGCGCGGGCGACCCGCGCGGGCACCGCGCGGTGCGCCGCGCGGGCGCCGCGCGCGGGCGCCCGCGCGGGCGCCGCGCGGGGCGCGCGCGGGCACCGCGCGGTGCGCCGCGCGGGCGACCCGCGCGGTGCCCGCGCGGGCCCCGCCCGCACGGGCACCCGCGCGGGCGCCGCGCGGGGCCCCGCCCGCGCGGGCACCCGCGCGGGCCCGCACCCGCGCGGGCGCCGCGCGGGCCCGCACCCGCGCGGGCGCCGCGCGGGGCTCCGCCCGCGCGGGCACCCGCGGGGCCCGCGCCGCGCGGGCGCCGCGCGGGCCCGCACCCGCGCGGGCGCCGCGCGGGGCTCCGCCCGCGCGGGCGCCGCGCGGGGCACCGCCCGCGGAGCCCGCCGCGCGGGTTCGAGCCGCGCGGGGCTCCGACGGGCGGCGACGGCGATGCGGGTAGTGGTCCGGTTTGGCTACCGGACGGTGCCGGACTTTTTCGTCAAAATGTAAAGTGGGGGTTTTTCGTTTCAAGGTGTTAGAGTGTGTTTTTGACCTTATTGTCCGTGCGGACTTTTCTTAGGTCCGGGTGCGCAGCGGGAGAGCGCGAAGGATATAGGTGTTCCGATTTCTCTCCAACAAGGTGGGTACGGTTGCGATGAGTGCAACCGGTGCTGTAAGTGCATCTATCATCATTAAAAGTACTCTTAATTTACCTAACAAAGTAGATGGATAGTTTAACCTTTCGATTGTTGTTAATTATCTAATAAATGTGCAGCTGCGGTCGCGGTGCCCAGTACACGCCAATCTTGGCAATCCGGTTTCGGATGCTGCACGTACACAGGCGGATTGGCCTCCGCATGGGTGTACTTTTCCGGAAAAGTGGTCTTTTTGACCCGTGTGCCCCACAAAGGTAACGGTGCAAGCGGGGACCTCTTCGCGCCAGCTGAATCGTCACACCAGCACCGCGAGTGAGAGGTAAAAGCATCAAAAAGGTGTTTGTGCACGAGGGGAGACTTTAGTCTCCCCGACAGGTACTCTGGGGTCGGTGCCCAGTTTAAAATATGCACAGGTTCTTTCTTTTTAACGAAAGGTTACGGTGTACTCGGTGTGTTCGGTTTGTTTTTCCTTCCTTGATATAATTAGACATCTACTTTGTTTGTCACTGACTTTACCCACTCCGTGACAGGTGTTACTAGGTGCGTTAGCCGGGATGGCGGTGGGACTGCGTCGTGAGGATCGTAGTCGGACACTTGGTTATCGTTATTATATCTCATTTCCTCTTTATGCTACTTTAGTTTTTGCTTGTGGATTACTCTAGCTGTGAACATGTATTAGCTCTGTGGATGAGGTGTAGTTTTATATTTTGATACTTTTAGTAGTGTTTTCATTGCGGCATGTTTTCATGATAGAATAAAGGATTGCGAAAATGTTTTCTCAAAACGAAGTGCCGTGTGGGCACGGGTTTTACAACTCTGGGTTTTATCCTTTCCAAACACTGATGCCGTTTTATAAATCGTTTATGTTTGGTGATGTATGTCTGCTGTATGGTTGTTGGTTGGAAATTGATGTGTGATATTCGTGATTGAATAGTATGTTGTAAATGAGACGCCGTGCATATACAAAGGAGACTCTGTCCGTGGACAGAGTGAATTTGTGTATGTGGCGGTCTGGCACGCACCGGGGTTGAAGATTATGTTACCTTATTAAAAGAAAAAAAAAATTAGACACGTCTTTCCGCTTCAATTGACTCAAAAACCCCCGGGGGCGTGACACCAAGATCTCAGAGAAGTGAAGAAGGAGCAAGCTTCCATGAATAAACGGATCAAGAAAATGTTTCAGAAGCTTGGATGTATCAGCTCTGACGACTCTCCATGAAGTTTCCTTCTAATATTTTCTTTTGCAGGTTTTTACGTTCTTGGTTTGTTTCTTTCAAACTCTCAAGTTTCTTAATTTGTATTTAAACTGTTTAACTCCCTTAATTTTTGTATTTTTGGCTAACTTTGTGACAAAAAGGGGGAGAGAGATTAGAGAGAACTTTGAACTTTGAACTTTGTGTGAGAAACTTTGGCTTTGGTGACAGGTAAGTATTACAACTTTTGGTTTTTATCTTGTGATTTGTTGCATGTCCCTACTAACTATTCGACTAACTATTTGGGCATGTATTATTACTGACAAGTTGTTTGATTACTAACAAAGCAAAGTTATGACATTTGGAATCTTATTGCTTAAAAGATATGTCATTGGTTGATTCTGATCTTATTACATATCTGAATTACTAAATGTCATGATGAGTATAAACTTCATCTCTGCTAGGTTTTGAATGCTAAATATTCTTGAGGTATCTAACGATCTCTTTTGTCAAGAATGATTTCTTTTTGCAGAGAGTACAGATGTCTAAGTCTAGAGTCTGTTTTAGGAGTTTATCTCATGTTTTTAAATTTTTGGATCTCCATTGTAAATTTTTGTTGTATGGTGATAGCAACAAAAATATCTTTTTGAATTTTCTTTTGTGGATTTGTGTTTTGTCACGAAACCGCCAAAGGGGGAGATTGTTACGGAATTTGAGTTGGCGTATTTCGTGAAAGTGTTAAGTCTTGAAGATTGAAGATGAAAGAACTTTGGATCATATACCTCAATCTCAAGAAAGAAGAATTCAAAAGGATCAGGTATGTTTAACGAAAGATTTTTGGTGATCCGAATACTTCTTGTAGTGTAGAAACACCTGGAAGAATTTTTAATTGCATAAAAATCAAAAACTGGACATGGGACATGTTCAGGATCCGGATCAGACCTTGCAATCCGGATCCCGAAGGGTGATTGTTCATTGGCAATTTCAATCCGGATCCTAGGCCATCCCGATCCGGATCCCGAACATGGGAGTTTGGTGAATTGTATGAACGATCCGGATCGGACTTGTGATCCGGATCCCGAACCCTTGGTTTTCTGGAATCGTCTTTCTCGTTACGACGATCCGGATCGCAGTAATTCCGATCCGGATCGCCGTCCTGAAAAATTCCAGAAAAGGTGTTTTTGATCCTTATCTTCTTCCAATGGTTTCTAACCTATAAATAGACCCTTGATTCATTTTTAGGGTATCGGAAAAAATCCGACATATAGAAAAATACGCCGAAAAGAAAAATCCACATATAGAGAAGAAAGGAAATCAATAGATTAATTCTATGTTTCTTCATCTATATTGATTGATTTGATTCTAGGTTTTCCAACTCAGATTTTGAGTAGAATCAAATCAATGAATACTTAGATGGTATTTCCGATCTATTTCTAATCTAAGTATTCGGCGGATCATCACCACCCAAAAACAACGATTTACCCCAAATCGGCGCGTGGACTCGCGTGGCCTTGTGGATTCAAGGTGCAACCGCTCTCGTGGATTCGGAGCGAGGTACGTTCGTGGATTCGAAGCGTGCTACTGGGTGAAGACCGTGGATTCGGTCGGACGTCGTGGACTCGACGTTGGACGCTGTGGATTCGGCGTTGGGCGCAGATCGTGGATTCGAGAAGCGTTGTGGAGCGAGCGGAGAAGATCTACTAGGAGCGTATGGTAAAAGGTTGAGTCGTCTGTGAGTACGTTATATCACCTTGTACGTGTGTTAATTCTAGTGGATTTCGCCGTGTTATCGGTCCCGTGGTTTTTTACTCCGGTTTGGAGTTTTTCCACGTAAAAATCTTGCGTGTTATTTTTATTTCCGCATTGGGTTTTATTGCGCAATGATTTTTTTGAGTGTTTATTGTTTACACCTATTCACCCCCCTCTAGGTGTTTTTTTCCCTATTTAGATCCATATTAGTATAACCCAACAAACGGGAGCGAAAACGGAGAAGAAATCGCGAAACGGGAAGTTACTGTGCGTTTCCGTACAGCGCGGTCCACGGGTCCAGGCGTGCACCCGGTGCACGGCTGCAGCATCGGGAGCACAAGACCCGGCGCACGAAATCATGCGCCGGCCCGGCCCGTCCAGCGCGGTGCACGCGCTGGGCGTGCACCCGGTGCGCGACGCCGCGACCGAATACGTGAACCCGGCGCGCGCCAGTGCCGTGCACGGCCCGGCCCGTCCCGCCTGGTGCACGCTTCCTGTGTGCACCCGGCGCGCGCCGCCCGACCGCCGATGCGCAGACCCGGTCCACGCTCTGCTTCATGCACCACCCGACAGCCCAAAGTCCGGTGGCTCCGTTTGGGTCCGTTTTTCCACCGTTTTGAGCGCCGTTTTCGCCGTTGGGATCATTATTTCCGTAGTTTCCTTGGCATGGCCACTTGGGATCTTCTTGGTCATTATTTTATTATGTTGGGTGCCGTGCGGGGTTCCGGTTTTCGGCAACCCGGACGGTGAAGGACTTTTTCCATCGAATAGAGTAAAATGGGTCTTTCGTTTTCGGATGTTAGTACACGCTTTTGACTATAGTTATCATTGCGGACTCTCTTTAGGTCCAGGAGCGCAGCTGGGGTGCGCGACGGATTCAGGTGTTCCGATTTCTCTTCAACAAGGTGGGTACGGTTGCTATAAGTGCAACAAATGCAGTAAGTGTATCTATCATCATTAAATTGCTCTCAATTTGCCTAACAAAGTAGATGGACAGATTAACCTTTCGCATAAATGTTTTTATCTAACAACTGAAGCGGCTGCGGTCGCGATACTCACTACACGCCGATCTCGGCAAATCCGGTTTCGGATGCTGCACGTACACAGGAGGATTGGCCTCCGCATGGGTGTACTTTTCCGAAAGAGTGGTCTTCTTGACCCGTGTGCCTCACAAAGGGGTGGGAGCCGTGAGGACCTCTTCGCGGTGCTGAAAATAGCACACCAGCACCGTGAAGGGGTAAAAGCATCAAAAAGGTGACTGCGCACGAGGGGAGACTTTAGTCTCTCCGACACTCTGGGGTTGGTGCCCAATTTAATTGATAAATTGGGGTTGGTGCCCAACTTAATTGATAAATCTGGGGTTGGTGCCCAGCTTAATTATGTGCAGGGTTTTAGCGAAAGGTTTTGGTGTATTCGGTTCGTCTTTCTTCTTGTTCTTATTTAGACATCTACTTTGTTTGTCACTGACTTTACCCACTCCGTGACAGGTGCTACTAGGTGCGTTAGCCGGGATGGCGGTGAGACTGCGTCGTGAGGACCGTAGTCAGGACATTTGGTTACCATCTCATTTCCCTCTATACTTTAAATAGTCTTTTGCTTGTGGATTACTTTAGTTGTGGACATGTATTAGTTAGCTCTGTGGATGAGGCGTACTTTTATGCTTTTGATATTTTTGGTGGTGTTTTCTTACGCGGCACGTTTTCACGATAAACTGATTGATTGCGAAAATGTTTTCACAAAACGAAGTGCCGTGTGGGCACGGGTCTTACAACCGCTGGTTTTATCCTTTCCAAACGTTGACGCCGCCTTAATGACTCGTTTGAAAAATAAGGTGTCGAGTGGACACCGATCTTTTAAAATAGTAGTTGGATTAATGTGCTTTGATGGTTGATGGATTGTGATGTAAATGTAACGCATATTGTAAATGAGACGCCGTGCATATACAAAGGAGACTCCGTCCGTTGGCGGAGAGAATTTGTGTATGTGGCGGTCTGGCACGCACCGGGGATGAGGTTTATTTTGCTTTATTAAGAAAAAAAAAAATGGACACGCAATTTTCCGCTTTGATTGACTCAAAAACCCCCGGGGGCGTGACAGATTAAATGGTATCAGAGCAAAACAACCATAACCATAGTAGATGTGATCCACATCCACAGTGTAATGTGCCACAAGCAAATTGGACATGAGATAACCAAGGTGTAGGTGCGGTAGTACGTGAGAGTACGGGAAAAAGGGGATTTAATGTAGGTGTGTTCGTAAGTCTAGGTGCTAGGGTGATAACCTTAGGGCTAACTTGGTTTCTTTGTTTGCACGGTTAATGGCCCGAAGCCGCTCTTCAATCGATGGTGCAGAAGAGGATACGACGGTTCCGGCAACAGTGGAGAATCGGCTACTCCAACAACGGATTACGCGACATGGCATAGCGCTCTCCCCTTTTTGTTAGGAAACACGAACCCCACCAGGCTCGCCTTTACAAGCGTGGTCCACATAGCGATGCTAATCGGGTAATACCGACGGTGGGTCTACCCGCTTACCGAGAAGTGATCGATAGGACCACTATGGTGGGGCGGGAATTGGCCGTTCCACGCACCCGGCAGAAGGATCATGAGTCTGCCGGGGGCCGAAACGACCCCAGCCCTTCTCAGGAGGGGGATTTTCTAGCGGAGACCGGCCATGCATCATCTACAGAGGAGCACCTCGGGGAAATTATTCATTCCGGAAGCACGACCTTTGCTTCTAACGTGACAAACTGGGACAGTTCCGTTTTTACTGCCCCGAACCCGGGAATGATTCTTCGGAGTCGCGACACGGATGAGGGGTCTTATGCGACGACACGACAAAGGACACACTACCAGAGGGAAGTAGTAGCAGGAAAGACCCCTTACGAAGAGTAATGTTGGTCTTGACCCCAGGAGAACCCTTG
>JAQOTM010001468.1:0-37298 GCA_029168755.2 Tillandsia fasciculata
TACCCCCGGCACCAAGCCCATCACCAAGGCACCGTACAGGATGGCCTTCGCGGAGCTGAAGGAACTCAAGGCACAGTTGGAGGACCTTTTGGACAAAGGTTTCATCAGACCAAGCGCGTCACCTTGGGGCGCGCCCGTCCTGTTTGTGAGGAAGAAGGACGGAAGTCTCCGGTTGTGCATCGACTACCGGGAGATAAATAAGGTGACGATCAAGAATAAGTACCCCCTGCCAAGGATCGACGACCTCTTCGACCAGTTACGGGGGGCGACGGTGTTCTCAAAGATCGACCTGCAGTCGGGCTATCATCAGGTCCGGGTCAAGGGGGAGGACATCCCCAAAACGGCTTTCCGTACTCGCTATGGCCATTACGAGTTTACGGTAATGCCGTTCGGGCTCACAAATGCCCCGGCGGTGTTTATGGACATGATGAACAGGGTATTCAAACCCTTCCTGGACTTATTCGTGGTGGTCTTCATCGACGATATCCTCATCTACTCCCGTACAGACGAGGAACATGAAGAACACCTGCGCACAGTCCTCCAGACCCTACGGGAACAGAAACTCTACGCCAAACTCAAAAAGTGTGAGTTTTGGCTCCGAGAGGTCGGTTTCTTGGGGCACGTAATCTCGGCGGCTGGAGTCGCGGTGGATCCGAAGAAGATAGATTCGGTGACGGACTGGCCCCAACCGACGACGGTGACGGAGATTCGAAGCTTCCTGGGATTAGCCGGGTATTACCGGCGCTTCGTGGAGGGCTTCTCCAAGATAGCCACCCCCTTAACCCGTTTGACGAAAAAGGGGGAAAAGTTTGTCTGGACGGACAAGTGTCAAAGAAGCTTCGAGGAGCTCAAGGACAGGTTGACGCGAGCCCCGATCTCGCCCTGCCAGAGCCTGGGGAGGATTATGAAGTATATTGCGACGCGTCGCGAAATGGATTGGGTGGAGTACTCATGCAACGGGGAAAGGTTATAGCCTATGCATCAAGGCAGCTCAAGGAGTACGAGCGGAATTACCCCGTGCATGATTTGGAACTCGCAGCGGTGGTGTTTGTGCTCAAGCTTTGGAGGCACTACCTGTATGGGGCACACTGCAATGTGTACTCAGATCATAAGAGCCTCAAGTACCTTTTCACCCAAAGGGAGCTAAATCTGCGACAAAGGCGGTGGCTTGAGCTATTAAAGGATTACGATCTAACGATCCACTACCACCCGGGAAAGGCCAACGTGGTGGCCGACGCCCTGAGTCGCAAAGGACAGGCCGCGGGAGCGGATGTAAGCGCCATTACGCAGCAGGATAGTCTAATTGCGGAATTCTCGCGATTGAGACTAGAGGTGGTACCTGCAGGGACAGTCGCCCAACTTCTGACGCTGGTGGTCAGACCTACTCTGCTGGACAGGATTCTCGAAGGCCAATCGACTGATGATCAACTCCAGCTGGTGCGGAGTAGAATAACCGCCGACCAGGAAGGTGATTTTATGGTGAGCTCCGACGGCACGATACGATTTCGCGGACGAATCTGCGTGCCGGATCTACCGGAACTCAAGGAGGAGATCCTACGGGAGGCGCATACTGCCCCGTATGCGGCGCATCCCGGGGGAACGAAGATGTACAAGGACGTCAAGCAAACCTTCTGGTGGCCCAAAATGAAGGAGACGTGACCCGATTCGTGGCTCACTGCCTAGTGTGCCAACGGGTGAAGGCCGAACATCAACGGCCGGCGGGAAAATTGCAACCTTTACCGGTGCCCGAGTGGAAATGGGACATGATTACCATGGATTTTGTGACCGGTTTCCCGAGATCGCCACAGGGACACGATGCGATATGGGTGATCGTGGACCGTTTGACGAAATCGGCCCACTTTTTGCCCATACACACGACGTGGACCCGGGAACGACTGGCGCAAACGTACCTCGATGAGATAGTAAGGTTGCACGGTGTACCGACATCCATCACGTCGGACAGAGACACACGTTTTGTGTCGAACTTTTGGCGAAGTTTGCAACAAGCGATGGGGACCAAGTTGCACTTCAGCACAGCTTTTCATCCGCAAACCGATGGGCAATCGGAGCGGGTGATACAGATCGTGGAAGACATGCTTCGAGCATGCGTTCTGGACTTGGGCGAAGGGTGGGCACGGTGTTTGCCCCTGGTGGAATTTGCCTACAATAACAGTTACCAGGCCAGTATTCAGATGGCGCCGTACGAGGCCCTGTACGGGCGCCGCTGTCGGTCTCCGATATGCTGGGATGACTTAGGTGAGCGAAAGTTTCTGGGCCCAGATCTGGTGGAGGAGACCGAAGCAAAGGTGCGTTTGATTAAACAAAGGCTGCTGACCGCCCAAAGCAGACAGAAAAGCTATGCAGATAACAGACGCCGAGACTTAGAGTTCATGGTGGGCGAGCACGTGCTGCTCCGGGTTTCACCCTCCAAGGGAACCGACGTTTCGGCATAAAGGGGAAGTTGAGCCCCAGATACGTGGGACCGTTCGAGATCCTGGAGCGCGTGGGACCGGTGGCGTACCGGTTGGCCCTGCCCCCGAACCTCGAACGAGTCCACAACGTGTTCCACGTTTCGATGCTCCGGAAGTACCTGGCAGACCCCTCTCATGCCTTGGATGCCTCCACCATTGAGTTGCGAGAGGACTTGAGCGTCGAGGAGACGCCGGTGCGGATTTTGGCAAGAGAGGACAAGAAGCTGCGCAACCGAACGATCCCCTATGTGAAGGTCCAGTGGAGCAACCACGAAGAGCGCGAGGCGACGTGGGAACTGGAATCAAAGATGAGGGAATGTTTTCCCGAGTTGTTTAGTGAGGTTTGAGTTTAAGTTTCGGGACGAAACTTTTTATAAAGTGTGAGTGGTGTAGTGACCCGACCCTTTGGGGTATTTTTGAACTCACATGTAATCGCTTAGGCCTTAAGCGAAATAAAATTTATTTAATTTTCAAGTCGGCCGGGACAAGGTGTGTGTATTTTTCTGCGATAGAGCGCGAAAAACGATGACCGACGGTGCGATCGGATTCGAAATCCGATGTCGGGATCTCCCGGAACGGGATCCTTAGCGATGCGGTATTAGTCACGCATCGGAAACCGTGCAAAATATCTTGCACCCGTTAGAGATAAGGTGGGTTATCTCGTAAGGATAATTAATTAATTAATTAATTATCCGGTGACGGAATTTAAATCCTCCTACGTACGAATTAATTAAGGATTTAAATTGGTGGGATTTTATCTCGTGATTGGATAAGAGATAAAAATCAGGATATTTAATTAAGGGATTTAAATTGGTGGGATTTTATCTCGTGGATTGGATAAGAGATAAAATCCGGATATTTAAGTTGGGAATTTTTTTCCCTTGATTATTTAATAAAGGTGGTTAAATAATCGGTGACCGGGATTTGGATATTAGAGATTTAAATATCCGGTAATTTGAATCCAACTGGGAATTTGATTTCCCAAGATTATTTGATAAAGGTGATCAAATAATCGGTGGTCAGGATTTAAAAGTGAGAAATATCCCGTCAGTCGGATATTTTCTTGAGAAACAGAAACGGGGAATTATGGTTTCCTACGTACGTAAATAAAGAAATCAAACGATCAAATATGAGGGATCGACGGTAAGGATTAATTAATTAATAAATTAATTAATCGGAGTCAAAATACCCGAAAGGGATTTGACGGTGCGTATTGCGAAATTGGATAAAAAGGATAATATATAATAAGATTATTTATTCCCCCGTTACCACGAAACCCTAATTGAGAAATACCGCCTCTCAAATCGCCTCTTTCGTGCGTACCGAAAACCCCAACCGGAGGAGAGAAAAAGAAAAGAGGCGGAACCCCTAACCGGAGAAAGCGAGGACCCGATCGCCCCATTCACGTGCCGGAGATCGGAGAACGAGACGCCACCTCTACGGGGAGCGGATCCGAATTTCCAACGCCGCGAGAAAACAAGATCGGATCTTTTATTCCGATAAATTTAAGGTGAGTTATCATCGTTTCGTTTGATAAACAATCGGGGGTTTTCCGTGTTCTTGTTAGATTATTTTATCGGAACATCGTTCGCGGATTTTCGTCGGGTTTTGATCCATATTCTATCCTCGTTCTTGATCGGGTGTGATCGAGGATTTTTATCGGATTTTAGTGATGATTTTTAATGGTTTCTTGTTATCGAACTTCCGATCGACGTTTTGGGTGTTCGTCGATCGGACGGTTTAGCCGTAGAATTACCGGGAATTTTCCGGAAATTTTCCGGGATTTTTTCGGGCGACTCGACGGCGGGACATAGTGGGTTAACGGAGGCCGCCGCCGCCGTTGTTAGACGGGAGCCGCCGCCGTCGTTACCATGTTCGCGGGGTCGTCGCCGGATCCCACGGAGCGAAAACGGAGAAGAAATCGCGAAACGGGAGCAAAAACGCGGAAAAATAACGGAATTAGGGTTTACTGTGCAAACCCACGGCCGACGGTCCACGCCGAAGCGTGCACACCGGTGCAGGCGCCGCCGCGGGCGACCCGGTGCACCGCGCGTGCGCCGGCCCGGCCCGCGAGCGCGGTCCACCGCACGGTGCCCCGTGCGCGCCGCGCGCTGCCGTGAACCCGGCGCGCGCACCGTGCGCGTGCCGGCCCCCTGGCGGTGCACGCCCCGGGCGTGCACCCGGTGCTGCGCCGCAACCCGGCCGTGAGCCCGGTGCACGCTCGGTCGTGCACCGGCCCGGCCCGGAAATGCGCGGTGCACGCTTTTGCGTGCACCCGCATGCCGCCGCGCCATCGCCGTGAAACCCGGTCCATGGTGGCCCCCGTGCACCATCCGACAGCCCGGAGTTCTTTGCTCCGTTTGGGTCCGTTTTTCCACCGTTTTGAGCGCGGTTTTCGCCGTTGGGATCGTTATTCCCGTGGCTTTTTCTGGCATGGCCACATGGGACCGTCTTGGTCACTAAATTAAATGTTGGTGCCGATTTCGCCGACGCTCCGCGCCTCGACGAAATTGTCGGGGGCGCGCCGTCGGGTCTTTCTCTCATCGTTTTCGTCGTCGGGGCTTCTCGGCTGGACCGTCGACGCCCCGAGTTGGCGACTAGTTGAGAGATTGGGTTTTGTTGGTTCCTTAGGGTTTTGGGTTCGGTTTTCGGCAAACCGGACGGTGTTGGACTTTTCCGTCAAAAGGGGTAAATTGGGTCTTTTGTTTTGGGATGTTAGTACACGTTTGTGACTATTATTGTCCGTGCGGACTTTTCTTAGGTCCAGGTGCGCAGCGGGAGAGCGCGAAGGATATAGGTGTTCCGTTTCTCTCCAACAAGGTGGGTACGGTTGCGATGAGTGCAACCGGTGCTGTAAGTGCATCTATCGTCATTAAAAGTGCTCTTTAATTTACCTAACAAAGTAGATGGATAGTTTAACCTTTCGATTGTTGTTGATTATCTAATAATTGTGCGGCTGCGGTCGCGGTGCCCACTACACGCCATTCTTGGCGATCCGGTTTCGGATGCTGCACGTACACAGGCGGATTGGCCTCCGCATGGGTGTACTTTTCCGGAAAAGTGGTCTTTATGACCCGTGTGCCCCACGGAGGTGGGGGACCTCTTCACGGCGGCTAAAGTACCGCACTAGCCCGGGGAGGGGATCTATTGTCCTGTTCGGGGAGATGTTGACAACCCCGACGGACTCTGGTCCTGTTCGGGGAGAAGTTGAAACCCCGACGGGACGGTGCCCAAAGTAAACAAAATATAATGTGAGTGCAAGTGTTTAACGAAAGGTTATGGTGTATTCGGTGCATTTGTATGTTTTATCCCTCTTGATATTGTTACACATCTACTTTGTTTGTCACTGACTTTACCCACTCCGTGACAGGTATTTCTAGGTGCGTTAGCCGGGATGGCGGTGGGACTGCGTCGTGAGGATCGTAGTCGGACTCTTGGTTATCGTATTTATGACTCATTTCCCTTTATGCCATTTTTAGTTGCTTGTGGATTACTTTATATGTGGACATGTTTAGTTAGCTCTGTGGATGAGGTGTAGTTTTATGTGTTGATTCTTTCAGTAGTGTTTACATTTGCGGCATGTTTTATGATAAGATAAAGGTTGCGAAAATGTTTTCTCAAAAAGGAAGTGCCGTGTGGGCACGGTTTTACAACTCTGGTTTTATCTTTCCCAAACATTGACGCCGCTTAAATGACATGTTTTAGTTAAACGATTAAACTCTGATATGGTGTATGTCTACTGTATGGTTGTTGGTTGGTGATTGTTGTATGATATTCGTAATGGTTGATATGTTGTAAATGAGACGCCGTGCATATACAAAGGAGACTCTGTCCGTGGACAGAGTGAATTTGTGTATGTGGCGGTCTGGCACGCACCGGGGTTGAAGTATATGCTACCTTATTAAAGAAAAAAAAAAAATAGACACGTTTTTCCGCTTCAAAAGACTCAAAAACCCCCGGGGGCGTGACACAGAGGAATAGAGAAAGGGAGAAATAAAGGAAGAAGGAGAAGAAAGAAGAGATAAAGAGATGGAAGATGATGGTTGAGCTACTAGGTGGAAGCTTCCTGCTTGTGGCTGTGGAGCAGGCGACTCGCGCGCATGCGTCGATTCCTCTTAGAAGGTATGTGCGTTGTTTTTTTTCAGCCTGAGGTGGAGAGTTTGGTTTTTATTGTTGTTTTTTGATCTTTGTTTGGGTTGGGGTTTTGGTTGTTACCTGGTGAGGAGGTGAGGCAGCAGGTACTGCTGCGCGCGCGGGGGCGCGCGCAGTGGGTGCGCGCAGCGGGGGCGCCGCATGGCCGCGGGCGTGCAGCCCGCATGCGCGCGGCGCGCGCAGCCTGCGCGCGGCCCGCATGCGCGCGGTGCATAGCCTACGCGCGGCCGCATATGCGCGGCGCGCCAGCATGCGCGCGACGCGCAGCGCGCCGCTGGCACCGCGCGGCCGCCGCATTAGCGTGCGCACGGCAGCAGCACAGCGCAGCGGCAGCGGCGCGTGTGGTGGGCGCGGCTGCTGCAAGCCGGGGCCGATGTCGCGTTGGCTCTTGTGGGCTGTTTTTTACGAGGTTTTTTCCCTCCTTGCTCTCTCAGGTCGGGTCTGTTGCAGCGATCTTCTTGCCGAGGTGCGGTGCGGAGCCCGTGGCTGTGTGTGTGTGTGCACCTTATGGATTTTCACCCGTGCTGTTTGGACAATGCAAGAGCTTCGAGCTTTTCCAGGTGTTGTGAGTATTGGGTAGCTGCTGTTGGTGGTGCTATGTGGTGTGCATTGGAGCCTGGCAATGTGCATTGAGCAGTGAGTTGAAGTGAGTGTGTTGGGACTTATTGTTGTGCTTTTGGACTTGTATGTATGCTGGAGGACTTTTTGCTTTTATGCAATCTTGATTTATTGTGTGCATGGGAGCATGTTGGGGGTAAGTGGATTTATGTGAGTGTGTTGTGTATGTTGTGATAGTCTTGGGAATGCTGGAGTGGTGCTGTGAATTACCAATTGTGATGAACTTAAATTATGTAATTGGGTTGTGTGAACCTATAGGGTGCAAGAGGAGTTTTGGGATATTTGGATTAAGTGAATTTTTAATTATTAGAGTGCCTTTGGAGCTTTTAATTATGCTGGATTTTTGGTGTGTGTGTGTTGTGGGGGCTATAGGGTATTGGTGATTATGTGTTTTCTCCTTATGGAAGCAATATTTAAGTTGTGTTGAAGGAGTGCTTGTGTGAAGTGGATTGTGTATGTGAACAATTGTTGGGTGAGCATTAATTTAATTTATTAATGTGCTATTTGGAGCTTTTAAGTGTACAGTGGGATATTTTGAGGTGCAGATGGACTTAATGGTTGTAATGGTGGATTTATTAGGTGAGCAATTATTTGTTAGTGAGCAGTTTGTTCTTATGTAAAATTGGAAGTATGTAAATGAAGCTTGTATTTAATTGCAAGCTGTGATTTGTGGTGGACTTTTGATGAATTTAGTAGTGATTGGTTGTGGTGGGTACAGATGCACTTGGGAGAGAGTAGGTGGATTTGGGTTAAGGAATTGTGTATATGTGATCTGGAATCATTATGTGCATGTGAGCATAATGTTGGAGATGTATTTGAAGACTTTTGTATATTTGTGAGTGTGCTTTGGATTATTAGAGTGTTATAGGTGATATTGTGATCAGTGTGAACTTATATGTAGCAGGTGGATTTATGGGATTTGGTGGTTATATGAGCTTTAATTTATTTTTGTGCTAAAGGGAGCAGCTTGTGTGTGTGTGGGGGTTGACTTAAGAAATAATGTTTGGGTGAGCATGTAATTTTAATTAAGTTGTTAATAGGAGCTTGAAGAGTTTATGTGTTTTGAATGAGCATTTATTCTATGAGCGTGCAGATCATTTTGACGTGCACCGTTTTGCGCGCAAGTTTTATTAATGTGCACCATTTTGCGTGCAGGTTTGGAGGACATGCACCGTTTTGCGTGCGGACTCGAGGGATGCGCACTGTTATACGTGCAAGCTCGAGGAAACAAGAAGAATCGCGCGGAGACGAGTTGCAAGTGTCTACAAGCAATTGGGTACACCACAAGGTGGGAAATTCTGCCGAAATTGGGTGACCTCTCCCCTTGCTCCTTTGCTTTTCGATTCGAAGCATGATAGTAGCCTGTTAGAGGCATTAGGTCGATCATGATTATGATTGCCTGTGTAGATGGATTCAGATGGAATAAGGGCAACTGTTGGTTGCCAAAGATAGAGGAATAGATGTGTGTGTGCAAATTGACACAGAGATAAAGTGCAACTGTTGGTTGCCAAAGATACTTGATGAATATGCATGCGTAGAAGTAATTACTGTTTGATGAATGAAATGAAATAATTGCATGTATGAGAAAGATTTGTTGATTATGAGTGTGATCATGTTAGGGTATAACCCTAGGAATCATGTGGCATTAAGGAAAAGGACATGTTGGTAGTAAGACTAGGAGAAAACCTAGATTCAGGGTTTAACGAGTGACATCAAACTTAGGAGTTATCCTAGGAGGACGAGTGGCATGGTCTTAGGTGATAACCTAGGGACACTGGATAGAGTGATCAACATAGAGTCAGAGGACCCTAGGGTGTATATGGCATGGAACTTAGGTAAAGAGAACCTAAGGAGAATTAGTGTTCAACATAGAGTCAAGGAACTCTAAGATGAGTATGACATGGATCTTAGGTAAAGGAAACCTAAGGTGAATTAGAGGTCACATAGAGTCAAGTTGACTCTGGGATTCAGTAAGGAATCAAGAGAATGAAACAATGCATCAAATGTGGAGATATGAAAGGGAAAACATGCAATTAGAGTCAGTGTAATTCTAAGTTATTAGTGGAACAGGAAAATAGAGTTAAGTTAACTCTAGGATTCAATGAGGAATCAGGAAAGTGGGATAAGATCCCAAGGTTAATAAGCTGATCAAATATAACCCTAGAAGGTCATAGGGTGTCTGGGCAAATGGATAATAACTTTAACTTCAATTTGAGTTAAAGAGATAAAAGGAAATGTTTATGAGTCCATGAGACTCTCTAGTTACCCGTGTGGCAAGACCCTGGGTAAGAGGTGAAAAAGTGATTAATAGCAAGACAATCAAATTGCTCAAGAGAGCTAAAATTGGTTAATAAGCAAGACAAGCAAATTGCTTAAGATAAAGAGAATAAAGAGGATATTAATGACGCCTTCGAATTTGAGACTCGTCAAGTGGAGCAGGACTCCCTGGGCAGTGACCCGTCGGACGAGGTACTTTCGAAGGGCTAAAAGTGAAAGCAAGGAGCTAAATGCTCGAAGAAAAGAGAAAGTGAATTGCCAGTGGCAAAAAGGGAGCTATAAGCTCGAATAAGAAAGGAAAGCAAGTGTTCAAAAGCAAAGAGGCTAAGAACTAAAATAAAAAGAGAAAGAAAAAGAAAAGAAAGAAAATTAAAGATAAAACGGGCGTACCTCCGGGGCGAACGTACAACGGTCAGGAGTTGGACAGGGTCCCTCTCCCGGGCAGCGACCCGTATGACTGGTAGATAGAGTACTCTTGTCAGAGTTGGGCAGTGACCCTAACGGGCAGTGTCCTGTATGACAAGTCCCCCCGGCAGGACGGGGTAACACTTGCGAGTGTTATCGGCAACCTTAGAAATCTTATCTTATGGTAGCAAGACTACCGGGCTCGGGCCCGTTGGATAAGAATTTCCAAGGGTTAACTTGAACTAAAGCACCAGAATCTAAAGAATAAAGAAAAATAGAGTGGCCAGGGTGGCCGGGTTAGTTGAACCCAGTATACAGCGGCATAGTGGCCGAGTTGGTGCTTAGCAGCCTAATGTGGCTAGACAGAGTAGTGCTGGGTAGATGATTGTACACAGATAGTGTAGTGATATGTTATATTGCATAGCTGCATTTTGATATTGAGGATTTTAGTTTCCTAGCACTATTATTATTGCTTCCATTGGACCAAGTGGTGTAGGACACTTTCTCTCGGTGGTTGAACCCACTGGGAACTTGCTCGTAAGTTCTCACACCCCTTGGGTGACCCCCCACAGGTTCGGGAATGGATGCAGCGGTCGAGACAGATCAGATGCAGACGACAGCGAGGCATACGACAGGGGCAAGGGCCCAGCAGCATAGTGACCTAGAGGGTCTAGCAGAGGTATCCCTTTCTATATATTTCTTGAGTGAACCTTGTATGGTGAGGAATTATGTAAAGGAAATGTAATAATTTTATTTGCAAGTTCAGAATTGTAAAGTGTAATAAGTTTAATTTATGGTTCACTCCTTTAAACTTTCATTTAATAAACTAATGCGGAAATGAAAGCATACAGGAGTGAACCATAAATTAAACTTATTACACTTTACAATTCTGAACTTGCAAATAAAATTATTACATTTCCTTTACATAATTCCTCACCATACAAGGTTCACTCAAGAAATACATAGAAAGGGATACCTCTGCTAGACCCTCTAGGTCACTATGCTGCTGGGCCCTTGCCCCTGTCGTATGCCTCGCTGTCGTCTGCATCTGATCTGTCTCGACCGCTGCATCCATTCCCGAACCTGTGGGGGTCACCCAAGGGGTGTGAGAACTTACGAGCGAGTTCCCAGTGGGTTCAACCACCGAGAGAAAGTGTCCTACACCACTTGGTCCAATGGAAGCAATAATAATAGTGCTAGGAAACTAAAATCCTCAATATCAAAATGCAGCTATGCAATATAACATATCACTACACTATCTGTGTACAATCATCTACCCAGCACTACTCTGTCTAGCCACATTAGGCTGCTAAGCACCAACTCGGCCACTATGCCGCTGTATACTGGGTTCAACTAACCCGGCCACCCTGGCCACTCTATTTTTCTTTATTCTTTAGATTCTGGTGCTTTAGTTCAAGTTAACCCTTGGAAATTCTTATCCAACGGGCCCGAGCCCGGTAGTCTTGCTACCATAAGATAAGATTTCTAAGGTTGCCGATAACACTCGCAAGTGTTACCCCGTCCTGCCGGGGGACTTGTCATACGGGACACTGCCCGTTAGGGTCACTGCCCAACTCTGACAAGAGTACTCTATCTACCAGTCATACGGGTCGCTGCCCGGGAGAGGGACCCTGTCCAACTCCTGACCGTTGTACGTTCGCCCCCGGAGGTACGCCCGTTTTATCTTTAATTTTCTTTCTTTTCTTTTTCTTTCTCTTTTTATTTTAGTTCTTAGCCTCTTTGCTTTTGAACACTTGCTTTCCTTTCTTATTCGAGCTTATAGCTCCCTTTTTGCCACTGGCAATTCACTTTCTCTTTTCTTCGAGCATTTAGCTCCTTGCTTTCACTTTTAGCCCTTCGAAAGTACCTCGTCCGACGGGTCACTGCCCAGGGAGTCCTGCTCCACTTGACGAGTCTCAAATTCGAAGGCGTCATTAATATCCTCTTTTATTCTCTTTATCTTAAGCAATTTGCTTGTCTTGCTTATTAACCAATTTTAGCTCTATCTTGAGCAATTTGATTGTCTTGCTATTTAATCACTTTTTCACCTCTTACCCAGGGTCTTGCCACACGGGTAACTAGAAAGTCTCATGGACTCATAAACATTTCTCTTTTATCTCTTTAACTCAAATTGAAGTTAAAGTTATTATCCATTTGCCCAGACACCCTATGACCTTCTAGGGTTATATTTGATCAGCTTATTAACCTTGGGATCTTATCCCACTTTCCTGATTCCTCATTGAATCCTAGAGTTAACTTAACTCTATTTTCCTGTTCCACTAATAACTTAGAATTACACTGACTCTAATTGCATGTTTTCCCTTTCATATCTCCACATTTGATCCATTGTTTCATTCTCTTGATTCCTTACTGAATCCCAGAGTCAACTTGACTCTATGCTGACCTCTAATTCACCTTAGGTTTCCTTTACCTAAGATCCATGTCATACTCATCTTAGAGTTCCTTGACTCTATGTTGAACACTAATTCTCCTTAGGTTCTCTTTACCTAAGTTCCATGCCATATACACCCTAGGGTCCTCTGACTCTATGTTGATCACTCTATCCAGTGTCCCTAGGTTATCACCTAAGACCATGCCACTCGTCCTCCCTAGGATAACTCCTAAGTTTGATGTCACTCGTTAAACCCTGAATCTAGGTTTTCTCCTAGTCTTACTACCAACATGTCCTTTTCCTTAATGCCACATGATTCCTAGGGTTATACCCTAACATGATCACACTCATAATCAACAAATCTTTCTCATACATGCAATTATTTCATTTCATTCATCAAATAGTAATTACTTCTACGCATGCATATTCATCAAGTATCTTTGGCAACCAACAGTTGCACTTTATCTCTGTGTCAATTTGCACACACACATCTATTCCTCTATCTCTGGCAACCAACAGTTGCCCTTATTCCATCTGAATCCATCTACACAAGCAATCATAATCATGATCAACCTAACGCCTCTAACAGGCTACTATCATGCTTCGAATCGAAAAGCAAAGGAGCAAGGGGAGAGGTCACCCAATTTCGGCAGAATTCCCCACCTTGTGGTGTACCCAATTGCTTGTAGACACTTGCAACTCGTCTCCGCGCGATTCTTCTTGTTTCCTCGAGCTTGCACGTATAACAGTGCGCATCCCTCGAGTCCGCACGCAAAACGGTGCACGTCCTCCAAACCTGCACGCAAAATGGTGCACATTAATAAAACTTGCGCGCAAAACGGTGCACGTCAAAATGATCTGCACGCTCATAGAATAAATGCTCATTCAAAACACATAAACTCTTCAAGCTCCTATTAACAACTTAATTAAAATTACATGCTCACCCAAACATTATTTTCTTAAGTCAACCCCCACACACACACAAGCTGCTCCCTTTAGCACAAAAATAAATTAAAGCTCATATAACCACCAAATCCCATAAATCCACCTGCTACATATAAGTTCACACTGATCACAATATCACCTATAACACTCTAATAATCCAAAGCACACTCACAAATATACAAAAGTCTTCAAATACATCTCCAACATTATGCTCACATGCACATAATGATTCCAGATCACATATACACAATTCCTTAACCCAAATCCACCTACTCTCTCCCAAGTGCATCTGTACCCACCACAACCAATCACTACTAAATTCATCAAAAGTCCACCACAAATCACAGCTTGCAATTAAATACAAGCTTCATTTACATACTTCCAATTTTACATAAGAACAAACTGCTCACTAACAAATAATTGCTCACCTAATAAATCCACCATTACAACCATTAAGTCCATCTGCACCTCAAAATATCCCACTGTACACTTAAAAGCTCCAAATAGCACATTAATAAATTAAATTAATGCTCACCCAACAATTGTTCACATACACAATCCACTTCACACAAGCACTCCTTCAACACAACTTAAATATTGCTTCCATAAGGAGAAACACATAATCACCAATACCCTATAGCCCCCACAACACACACACACCAAAAATCCAGCATAATTAAAAGCTCCAAAGGCACTCTAATAATTAAAAATTCACTTAATCCAAATATCCCAAAACTCCTCTTGCACCCTATAGGTTCACACAACCCAATTACATAATTTAAGTTCATCACAATTTGGTAATTCACAGCACCACTCCAGCATTCCCAAGACTATCACAACATACACAACACACTCACATAAATCCACTTACCCCCAACATGCTCCCATGCACACAATAAATCAAGATTGCATAAAAGCAAAAAGTCCTCCAGCATACATACAAGTCCAAAAGCACAACAATAAGTCCCAACACACTCACTTCAACTCACTGCTCAATTGCACATTGCCAGGCTCCAATGCACACCACATAGCACCACCAACAGCAGCTACCCAATACTCACAACACCTGGAAAAGCTCGAAGCTCTTGCATTGTCCAAACAGCACGGGTGAAAATCCACAAGGTGCACACACACACAGCCACGGGCTCCGCACCGCACCTCGGCAAGAAGATCGCTGCAACAGACCCGACCTGAGAGAGCAAGGAGGGAAAAACCTCGTTAAAAACAGCCCACAAGAGCCAACGCGACATCGGCCCCGGCTTGCAGCAGCCGCGCCCACCACACGCGCCGCTGCCGCTGCGCTGCTGCTGCCGTGCGCACGCTAATGCGGCGGCCGCGCGGTGCCAGCGGCGCGCTGCGCGTCGCGCGCATGCTGCGCGCCGCGCATATGCGGGCCGCGCGTAGGCTATGCACCGCGCGCATGCGGGCCGCGCGCAGGCTGCGCGCGCCGCGCGCATGCGGGCTGCACGCCCGCGGCCATGCGGCGCCCCCGCTGCGCGCACCCACTGCGCGCGCCCCCGCCGCGCGCGCAGTACCTGCTGCCTCACCTCCTCACCAGGTAACCAACCAAAACCCCAAACCCAAACAAAGATCAAAAACAACAATAAAAACCAAACTCTCCACCTCAGGCTGAAAAAAAACAACGCACATACCTTCTAAGAGGCATCGACGCGCGCGCGAGTCCGCCTGCTCCACAGCCACAAGCAGGAAGCTTCCACCTAGTAGCTCAACCATCATCTCTCCATCTCTTCTCTTCTTCTTCTTCTCCTTCTTCCTTTATTTCTCCCTTTTCTCTATTCCTCTGTTTCAAATCCAACCCTCTGTTTCAAAGAGGAGGAAGAAGGGGTGAAGTGGCGTAATTAATTAGCTACAAGCTAATTAAAGTGGGGGGGGGGGGGGGGGGGGGGGGGGGGGGGTGGGGGTGTTTGGTGCATTAATTGCACCAAGAAACAAAATCTCCTATCAACACCTTAAACCATCTCTTATTAATCCAATCTCCTCTAATAAAATTTTCTTTCACTAATGCCCTCACAGGCAACAAAAATAAATCCAAACATAATTAAATAATTTAATTAACCCAATTTAGGCCATTTCTGGACCACCAAAAGGCTCGCTGTATTTAGAGTCATTGGCGGACCCCGTTCTCACAATCCGGGTATCCTATTAACCCGAAATTTTTACTGTGACCTTAAAACATAATTACGAAGCTCCCCAAATTTTCTCAGAATTTTTCGACACTGTTGGCGGAGCCCGTTTTCACTATCGGGTATCCGATCAACGCGAAACTTTATCTGTGGTCTTAAAACATATTTACGGGGCTCCCGTAATTTTTTCAGAATTTTCCGACACTGTGAATTTTTCACTAAAAATCTGGGCCCCATTTCTCCAATAAATTTTTAGATCTCTCCATTTTAACCTGAATTGGGCCCAACTCCCGTCCAAATGTTCCTTACTTCCCCAACTTTCATAACACTAGTATTTCATACCACCTTTATTTACATTTATTTATGTGCCGAAAATTCGGTACATTACATTCTACCCCCCTTAAAATAAGTTTCGTCCTCGAAACTTGAATCTCATCTCGACTCCTACTTGATCGAGAGGGAGGAAATCTTGCCCTCACTACTGGGCTCACTGTATATCGTGACCGGCATCAAATTTCCTGCTCGCCAGGACTACACGAGCAACTCATTCATGAATCCCTATCGCAATTTAGGGACAAACACAGACCTGGTGTCTGGCCGCTTTCACCAAGTAGGTGAAAGACACAGTTGAGCACTTGTTCTCTCAATTGCCACGAATGATCCAGTTTTTTTTTTTTTACTTACAAAATTTTCACTTTAATTCCGCCATCCTTCTTTTCACAACGAGGTTGCATCTGCAACTAGTTACATCTACCGCATTTCCGGTCGCTCCGCTGCCTAATGTGGAGGGCAAAGGCCAATCCACGAGTCCTCAACTATCACACACGCTACAAGCGCTCCATGTCCACGGGTTATCAGCTAACCCGATATCTAGGTCTATTAATAGGTCCGCAGACCACGATCCAATAGGGGCCTATAGCCCAACTAGTCCAACACTGTACCATAACTCTCACTAGCACAAAGATCCAATCGTCATACGGGTAGATCCACACTTAGGATTGCTACCCAACACTCCCACTAGGAGCTACAGTACCTCAAACACCACTAGTTTTACGGCCTGATCATATCACACTCTCAGTGCACTAATAGCCTCAATGCTCACACGTGGCATTCCACGTCCCCGGATCATCGCTCGGACTATCGTCCCGACCAAATCTCTATCAAGCCCCGCCATCAGGTCTCGGGCCGCCGTCTCTCACAGCTGACTGCACCTGCCCACTGGGCTACAGGCCCACAGTCCACAAACATGGTCCAGGCACGGATCGTCCTAACGCGAACCCGCAAATCGTCGCCACGCGACCATTATGCTCCACTGAGCGAAAACTAACTAACTAGTCGTCAATCCACAATCCGAACTCTGTATCGACTCTGGCCACACAGGGCAAAGGCTAATACGCCATCTAATCAGCTCTCTCTGGCTAAACGATAACTGTGCTCCATGAGCACCAAACGGTTGGGCGTCCTACGCCCCCATGCTAACTCACAAAGTCCAGTGCTAAGCAACTTGCTTAAAGCACGCGCATGACTCCTGTACACCTCTCCCAACTGGGTTGAGGCACCACAACGATCATTCACCAACTCTGGTGATTAACACGCAAATCCTGTGGTGGCAATCATTGCCGTTATGCTGATCCGTCGGATCGGCGCCACAAAACTCTCGCTCTCGTGCGAGGTTTTCGAATCTCGAAACCTGTCCCGGGTCTTACCAACCCCACAATGCGGCAATTTAGCCACAATGATAGGCCACACGGTCACTACCGTTATCAGGGCGAACTTTCGCCACAAGGCCCACAAGTCTTTCTTGTCACGCCCCGGGGTCGAAACTGCGACCCGGGCTCGCCAACAGATCCGCCACCTATGCCAAAACCCGCATAGGCGAAGCGTCTAACCTGCAAAAGATAGTACTATAGCTACACAAATATCAGAGCTGAAATAAAATGCTGTAAAATAAAATCCAATTACTATACATCATGAAATAGAGTACAATATCCATTCCCTCAAATACAGATAATCATCATACAATGTCCTCAGTACAGCATCTCTCGACTATAAAAGGATATAAACTAAAACTATAGTACATCAGTCTCTCCAAATACAGAAGATCTCTCTCCTCCAGATAAACAGTAAAAGCCAGCCAACAGCTACGAGGAATCTCCAACCAGGGGATACAGCTACACTCCTCGGGTGGTAACGATCTAGCTCGTGACTCCCTCGCCCCGAACAACGACCGAAGATCAGCAACTCCAATGAGGACTCTGCAAAACAGGGGGGAAAAGAAGGGGAAACAACAGTGGGGGTGAGAACCACTAGTAAACCAGTAGCCTCCCCCTGTGGGTAAAGCCTCAAGCTCCGGCGTACCCACTAAGTCTACTAGAGGCAAGAAAAGGGCAAGTGGTAAAGCTGTAAACAGAACTACTGAATAAAGGGGAAACCACAACAAGTATGCCTCTAAATGCAATACCGAAGGAAATGACGGTATGAATGCAACATGAGGCTAACTGCCCAAAGAAACCCAATCAGAAAAGCCAGAAGGCTCTGGCACTGCCTGCTCTGTCATCACTCACAACTCACCAACTGACCGGCTGGCACGGCCCGCTCTGTCATCACTCACAACTCACCAACTGACCGGCGCTCGGCACGGCCCGCTCTGTCATCACTCACAACTCACCAACTGACTGCACTCGACGGGAAAAGCCTACTCCGGAGTGGCACTCGAGGAGCGACCCACACGAGTAAAGTATCTCTGTAACCAATGTCTCACAATAGCAGGACTGGATCATGACTATGATCAAAGTGGAAAACTCCGTCCACTAATGAAACCCCGATCTGATGCAATAATACTCAAAAGTGGGAAATACCATCCACTAGAGAAAATCTAATACCCAATCTGATGCAATAGTAAACATCCGGTCAACCGCCCAAAGTCCGCGGTCACCGCAATAACCCACAACCCACAATTGGGTAAAATAATCAAGATCCGGTCAACCGCCTACTGTCCGCGGTTGCCGCAATAACCCATAATCCAACATCAAGTACACCCTGTCACTGACCCGCAGGTCCCGGCTACACTATCCCAAAACCTCTGCTCGAACTCGAGCAACATGACTCAAAAGTCTAAATAAAAAGGAGAAAGAAAGCAATCATGGTTTCTCCTAAGTCAAATCCCAATATGATAGTGTAGCAATAAAATAGTGGCCTATCTAGATGTCCAAATAAGCATGCAAAAGTCCTCAGCAATGCGAAAAGGGAGAATATGTCAAATAACAGTTTTACATGTGTAATAATTAATAAATCCACATAGATATACCTATCATGCTAAAATTATCCGTCAACTACACATGTGTATGATCCCTGATCCATAATAAATCCCAAAGTGGCACCCGCACCTAGATATGTCATTATGTCCCCACAATTAATCCATTTAGTCCACTTTCATAAAATATAGGTGCTAATATAGCATGTTAATTATCGCTATTAAATTATTTCAATTAAGTATGTCCCCGCAATCCTGTCCCCTCAGTGATATTATCCCAAAACATGCTATATCCACATAATTAATCCCCCAAAGATAGGCTCACATGTATATCAGTCAATTATGCATGATAATCAACAATATGCTCAATAGTGGGGTTTTCTAATAAACTTAGTGAGTAAGTCAGATATAGAGGCAAGCAACAACCACCCACCTGAAGCGCTAACTGTCCGGGTCCATACAGCTGAAAATACCAAAAACTCCAATCCTGCGCTCCAACAAGAACAGTGCACCCGAAACACTCCTGCAAAAAGTGCCCAGAAAATTCCCAGAAAAATATCACGGCGATCCTCGCGTCGATAGCTTCGAAACGGTACCTTGCACGCCCAAATCCGAGTTCGGTAAGTCAAGTTATAAATTCGGCAAGGTAGTAATCCAAACATCAAACTGTAAAGAAAAACTGCACACTGTACACTGAGAAAACAGTAATTTTCACCTTCGAGGCAATTTCCTAAAATCCCAGAAAAATCACCACTGTGTTCCTCGCGACGAGTAGATCAAAATCGACTCTTGAATCGCCTCGATCCAATGTTCCTAGGCTGAGATAAAAATTCGGCAAGTTGGTGCTGTCCAAAATCCACCACAGAAAAATGGGGGTCAAAGATGCCTCGGGAAATGTGCCAAAAGTGCGAAACGGAGCGAAGCGATCAACACGAAAATCGAAGCCTTACCTCTTAGGAACACGCTGTCGAAGAAATCGTCCAAAAACTCCTCCTGGTTTGCACACAATGAATTTCTGACTGAACTGCGACGGTAATGGGCCGAGATGGGGCGAAAACCGAGGCGAACTGTAAAAATGATATTGCCGTTGTCGAGCTTCCAGATATTCCGGGGATCCACCAAGAGCTCAAGAACATCAAGGGGAACATCTTTCATATTGAGCTCTCCCTCCCATTCTCTCTCTAAGCTGCGGAAAAAGGGGAGAAAGAGGGAGAGGAGGGGGTATAAATAGGCCCACCAAAAGAATTGCGGAAATTACCCCTGTGTCCCCGGTTTCGGGCGCATGGGGATTTCCGGGCTGCTACAGTGCGGCCCGGCCCAACATTTTTCGGGCGCGCACAGTAGCCCGGCCCACACGGCCCACGCCGCGCACCTGATCCGGTCGGACCGCACGGCCTTCCAACCCGCTCCTCCACGCGACACGTGTCCCAGAACACGAAACAGCAGATCCGGCCGCTCCCTTCACGCCGCGTGGCGCTCCACCGGTCAACGGAGCCGCTGGCACTGGCCAATAGGCGGCCGCCACGTGGCGCACGCGTGCGCCACGTCGGCGCCGTGGCCGCCACGCCCGCCGGCACCGCTGCCACGCCGCCTGCCGCCTGCACGCCTGCCCCGCCGCTGCCGTCCGTACGCGCACAGTGACGCGTCCAATCCTCGCACGCCACGTGTCAAAGCCAAACTTTGCTGCACCCGGTGCACAACACTCCCAAACACCGAACCCATAGACAGATGCCACGTGTCCACCTCCGGTCCACCGTACACCCCGCAATGCTCCGTGGACCGCGACCTGTAAACCATCCAATGGGAAGCCGCCACGTGGCACCCCGCTCTGGTCCACGCCGGCGCGTGGACCGCGCGCCTGCCCGCGCCCCTGCCCGCGCGCTGCGCGCTGCCCGCCGCCGCTCTCCGCCGCTGCCCGCCGCCGCCGGCGATCGCCGGAATCACTGTTCCGGCGTGAACAGTACCCCGAGCTCAAAAACATCAAGTGGGTAGTCCATTTTGATCGTTTTCGCGCGCTGAATCCGAATTTGACGTCCGTTTCGCCAAATTCCAACTCTAAAAATTGTCGAAGGCACCCGGAAATGCGTTCTTAGTCCAAAATTCGTGCGGAGCCCAATTTAAATATCCGATTCGCGCGAAACTACTTCTAAACCCTCCACGGGGTCCTCTGATCACTCACAGGGTCCATATAAGTCCGATGTCCAACACCTATGTCCAATGATGCCCCAAACACCTCCAACACACCATATAGGCCTCCAATGGCCACCCCAACGTACTGTAGCAGCTCTGCGGAGATCCGGGTCATCACATTTCTTGTCCTAACCTTTAGGACATAACAACACGGCTCTCGCAACAAAGCGATCACCAGCGTTTCACGAGTCGGTCTCTTACTGGACCTTTCTAACCACCCTTTGCCAGCAAACTAGCTGACACAAGCGTAAAACACCCTATACTGAAGGTGTTGGCTGTGCCGACAAAAGTTCGGCGGCCACTGCCATTCTCTTTACTGTCGCCCCTACAGGCGGCGACGCCGTATACTCATACGTTGTTTGTGCAGCCTCAGCTTGCTGCGCTATCAGCCACTGGAGCCTATCTATCTGCTCCGACTGCCACATCGACGCCACACTTAGGCGTTGAAATCAGCTTTCGGCGAAAAATTTCCGCTGTCGGCAAGAAGCTTGACCTGCTGTTGGATCACTCCAACAAGTGCGGTCGCCTGCTATCGCAGCCCGTGTACCTCGTTTGGCCCCGAGCCCTCACGTGACTCGAGTCAAACAGGTGCGTTTCCCCATGTGGTGTCATCGCTACTATGCGCACCACCACGAAACAACCAGCCCAAACTTGGCCATTTGGGCATCGCGCAATCTATATACCGACCGAAAAGCTCGTCGACCCAATCATGCGAAAGTATAAGAGGGTACTCCTTTTCATCTCCAACATTAAGTTGTCGGCCGCCAACGTAATATCCGAAGAATGAAAGCTCGTCGCCCTCGATCAGTCCCAATATCCTTTTTGGGAACAACAATAACCAATCAAATACTTTCGCCCAATAATCCACACACTCTCTCGTGCTAATCCCTAGGGTCTCCCTAAGGTTGCTAACCACCTAGGACTATTCCTAGGCTCTGATACCACTCTAATCTGTCACGCCCCGAGTCCGCCAATTTGTACGGTTCGGGCACGCCAATAGACCCGCCAATCGGGTAAAACCTTTTTCTACCCGAAAGGAACGGTAACATCCATAAAAACACAACAGGTGTATGCGGAAGCTCAATATCAGAGTACTAAAAATCACTATAAGTTTAAATTTATAGTGATTTTTAGTACTCTGATATTGAGCTTCCGCATACACCTGTTGTGTTTTTATGGATGTTACCGTTCCTTTCGGGTAGAAAAAGGTTTTACCCGATTGGCGGGTCTGTTGGCGTGCCCGAACCGTACAAATTGGCGGACTCGGGGCGTGACAGATTTCAAACATCTATTGATCTTGGTATTTCATTTTCTTTACCAAAATTGATGATTTGATAAAGGCATTACACATAAGATCAGGATAGATGTAATTGAAGTTGTTCAACTTTAAGTGTTTTAACTTTCGTAAATTTTCGTTTCATTTTTGGGTATTTTTGATAGATTTTGCATAATCTATTTCTTGTTGTATGAAACGATGTCTTTTGTGTAAAGTTGACATGATAAAGTGCTTACATACTTTTTCTGGTTTTTATGGAATTTTTCTGAATTTTTCTGGAGAAAAAGTGGAAGCCGATCCGGATCGGGGTAAGTGATCCGGATCCCGAACGCAGGATTCTTCCTGCGGGTAGCCAATCCGGATCACAATCACGATCCGATCCGGATCACGGCTAGGGTTTTTATAAGAACAAAGAGATTTCGATTTCTTTTACCCTAATCTTTTGTTTTCAAGCCTCTAGAGTTTCTCTCTCTAGATTTCTTGCATCTTGGAGCTTCCAAACTCAAAGTTCTTCGATTCCAAGTAAGTTTTGTTGATCAAATCTCGGTTTTTCACAGTTTTTATGGTTTTTCATCAAACGTGAGTTGAAAACTTGGATCTTTTTCGTTTGTGAATGGTTTTTGATCAAATTTCTTTTGAAATAAGGACTCTGGGTCAATTAGTTTTGCTTTTATGCTGGGTTTTTACATGATTAACGAGTTTTTAGGCTTCGATTTCTAAAAATTCTGTTTTAGGGCATAAAAGAGGAATTTTTGAAAATCATGGATTGATCTATTTTTAAAATTCTTTTTGGAAAACTAATTTGATTCTTGGCTTCTCTACATGATTATGATTGTCTAGGTACAATTTTTCAAATTTTTCAAAATTGACGATTTTTCATGTGTTCTTGAGTTGGCTCTTCACAGGACACTTTCTCCAAACTCAAAGCACTCAGATCAATGGCACTCTCTTGGTTAATCCTGTTACTGGTTACGATGGTACATACTCGAGCAACCAACAAACTGAAAAGAGCCAAGAAACTCCAACGAAAGGGTGAAGTTGATGTTATAAGTGACACTGAACTTGAAGAAAACAATGATGAAATACACTGGGATATGTTAACAGATGATGATGATGATGAGGTATTGCCTACTAAATCTAAACAAAAAGGAAAAGCACCCATGGACACTGGGAAAGCTCCTATGTCTGCTCCAACTATCTCTGTGAAACGAAAGCGACTTGCTCGACGTTATGGACTAAGACGAGACACTAATGTTGACACGCCAATAGCTCCTGACTCTCCGCCACGTGTTGAAGAGGTAGTCGTTAATACTGACCGTCTTAGAGCTTTTGAACGACGTGAATGCATCGGAGAACGTCATGTCAACATTGAAGCCCTTCGCAATCATTCACCAGAATTTGGAACCTTAATTGAGCAAGCTTCTCTTATTCAAGTCTGCCGATTCCCTGAACTTCTAGGATATTGTTTGTATCGTGTGAGAACCTTTTACACGAATGCGAGACATCTTCAAGAAGATGAAAATGGGTCTATGCATTTCTATACAAACATCCAAGGAATGAAGATTAAGATCACACCGCAGTTAATTGGTGAAGTCCTTGGAATGGAATCTAGCACATCGGGCTTAACTTTTTGAAAGGAAAAAGTTTGACAAATGCATTGTGGCAAACTGTGATCGACAAGATCTGTTTGGAAGGAACTAAATCAGTTGATGGCAAAAGTGTCAGATCCAAACATCTACGACTGGAGTACAGATTTTTAAACTTCATAGCGTGTTATAACATTCTGCCCAACATGCAGACCAAGGTTGTGAGATGGGAGCGGCTGCTATTCCTATATCTCATAGGTCATCCCTCTGAGGCTATTGGATTGAACATGAATATTCCCTATTTAATTTGGAACAGAATGTCAAGATACATTGTGCATCCTCATCCTTCTGAGCGACTTCCATTTCCTCTACTCATCATGAGGATCTTACGAAAGTTTGACATTGATGTAAGCTCAACATCATATCAGCACAGTTGCGGGATGATAGATGAATCAACAATTGTGAAGTCACTTCACAAATTACCTCATGTTATTGGAAAGAGACCTTGTGTCGGCACCTCGGCCTCACCATCTCAACAAGAAACCGGCGCGGATGATGAAGCATCATTAACTTCGATCTTCAAGTTGCAACAACAACTATCTGTCAAGCAAGAACAGATCTTGAAGGAACAGCAAAGAATTTGCAACGAGCTTGAAATCGTCACGGCAGCTCACATTACCATCACTAAAAAGGTCAATTCTATGCACAAGCGAATGACAAAGATGTTCTACAAAATGGATTGCACGAGCTCTGACGACTCGGATTCTGACGATTGACTTCTTTTGACTGATTTTCTTTTCGTTTCTTTTTGTGCAGAATTTTTAGGACTTAGTTTTTGTTTTAACCTTTAGCATAGTTCTCACGATTTTTTTTGAATATAGAACTTTTTTTTTTTTTAACTCTCCTTACATATTGTAGCTCTTGCTACGTTTTGGCTTTGTTTTGTGACAAAAAGGGGGAGAGAGTTAGAGAGAAAGAACTTTGAACAATGATGAACAGTTGACAATGATGTAAATTTGGTGTGAATATCAAGGTAAGTATGTCTTCAACTCAACTTTGGTTTTTCTCTTGTGATTTGTGACATGCCTCTATACTAACTATTCGACTAACTATTTGGGCATGTAATATGACTAACAAGTTGATGTTGGACTAACATTTTGACATTTGGTTTTTGAATGCTTAGAAGATATGTTGGTTTTAACTATGATTCTCTTACATATCTGAATTCTTCAAATGTCATGATGAGAATAAACTCTATCTCTGTATTTGGTTTTGTATGTTCAATTCTTGAGGTATCTAACGATTTCTTTTGTCAAGAATGATTTCTTTGTGCAGAGAGTACAGATGTCTAAGTCTAGAGTCTGTTTTAGGAGTTTATCTCATGTTTTTAATTTCTGGATCTCTTTTGTAAATTTTTGTTGTATGGTGATAGCAACAAAAATATCTTTTTGAATTTTCTTTTGTGGATTTGTGTTTTGTCACGAAACCGCCAAAGGGGGAGATTGTTACGGAATTTGAGTTGGCGTATTTCGTGAATGTATTAAGTCTTGAAGATTGAAGATGAAGAAACTTTGGATCGTATACCTCAATCTCAAGAAAGAAGAATTCAAAAGGATCAGGTACGTTTAACTAAAGATTTTTGATGATCCGAATACTTCTTATAGTGTAGAAACACCTGGAAGAATTTTTAATTGCTTAAACATCAAAAACTGGACATGGGACATGTTCAGGATCCGGATCAGACTCGGCAATCCGGATCCCGAAGGGTGTTTGTTCATACACTGGTTCAATCCGGATCGCAGCATCCTCTGATCCGGATCCCGAACACTTGTTTTACCTGTTTGCTTCCTCGATCCGGATCAGGGCTTGCAATCCGGATCCCGAACATTGATGTTCTGGTAAAACTGTATGAACGATCCGGATCGGACTTTGTGATCCGGATCCCGAACTACCATTTTTCTGGAAATCGTCTTTCTTGCTTCTGCAATCCGGATCGCCAATTCCAATCCGGATCGCCGTCGGTAAAAATCTCCAGAAAAGGCAGTTTTTGATCCTATCTTCTTCCAATGGTTTCTAACCTATAAATAGGCCCTGTATTCATTTCTAGGGCATCCGCTATTACAGAGAAAAATAGCCGAAAAGAAAAATCCACATATATAGAGAAGAAAGGAAATCAATAGATTTATTCTATGTTTCTTCATCTATATTGATTGATTTGATTCTAGGTTTTCCATACTCACATTTTGAGTAGAATCAAATCAATGAATACTTAGATGGTATTTCCGATCTATCTTTAATCTAAGTATTCGGCGGATCATCACCACCCAAAACAAACAACGATTTACCCTAAATCGGCGCGTGGACTCGCGTGGCCTTGTGGATTCAAGGTGCAACTACGTTCGTGGATTCGAAGCGTGGTATTGGGTGAAGACCGTGGATTCGGTTGGACGTCGTGGAGTCGACGTTGGACGCTGTGGACTCAGCGTTGGGCGCGGATCGTGGATTCGAGAAGCGTCGTAGAGCGAGCGGGAAGATCTACTAGGAGCGTATGGTAAAAGGTTGAGTCGTCTGTGAGTACGCTATATCACCTTGTACGTGTTTTAATTCTAGTGGATTTCGCCGTGTTATCGGTCCCGTGGTTTTTTACTCCGGTTTGGAGTTTTTCCACGTAAAAATCTTGCGTGTTCTTTTATTTTTCCGCATTGGGTTTATTTGCGCAATGATTTTTTGAGTGTTTATTGTTTACACCTATTCACCCCCCTCTAGGTGTTTTTCCCCTATTTAGATCCATATTAACATAACCCAACATTTTCTTGCCTCTAGTAGACTTAGTGGGTACGCCGGAGCTTGAGGCTTTACCCACAGGGGGAGGCTACTGGTTTACTAGTGGTTCTCACCCCCACTGTTGTTTCCTCTTCTTTTCCCCCCCCTGTTTTGCAGAGTCCTCATTGGAGTTGCTGATCTTCGGTCGTTGTTCGGGGCGAGGGAGTCACGAGCTAGATCGTTACCACCCGAGGAGTGTAGCTGTATCCCTGGTTGGAGATTCCTCGTAGCTGTTGGCTGGTTTTACTGTTTATCTGGAGGAGAGAGATCTTTTGTATCTGGAGAGACTGATGTACTATAGTTTTAGTTTATCTCCTTTTATAGTCGAGAGATGCTGTACTGAGGACATTGTATGATGATTATCCGTATTTATGAGAATGGATATTGTACCTTATTTCATGATGTATAGTAATTGGATTTTATTCTACAGCATTTTATTTCAGCTCTGATATTTGTGTAGCTATAGTACTATCTTTTGCAGGTTAGACGCTTCGCCTATGCGGGTTTTGGCATAGGTGGCGGATCTGTTGGCGAGCCCGGGTCGCAGTTTCGACCCCGGGGCGTGACAGATTAAGTTGGTATCAGAGCTTAGGGATAGGTCAATTGGGACTGTAGAAACCCTAGGCTTATGGCTGGACCATAGGATGACTTCGAGAGAGTCGTGAGTTTTGCGAGAGTCCTGATTGAGTTTTATACCTCTCCCGAGTGATAGGATGGGTGATCGGCATGTTTATTCTCCTAAGCAATTATGTTGGCTGCAGACAACATAATGCGGCGGAACGGTTGACATGCTCTAGACTCTCGCCGGATTGGGTCGAGTTTTGTTTTGTACTATGGTGCAGTTGGTCGTGGTGAGCGGTGTCTCCCCGACGCGTTGTGTGGATTGGTGTGCACTCGTCGCAGCGGTGGAGCTTGAGCAGATTGTTTTTGGGGCCGGATATTCGGATAGAGGTTAGAGAGCTTCAGGCCCCGATGGCAGGATTGTCTGAGGTTTATCAGCGGCAGAGTGAGCCGCTGGTCTAGGTGACACAGTTGTCGGAGCAGGGGGCAGCCCGACAGTGTTTTTCTCCTGAGACCACCTGGTTATTGTATCCTCACCGGCAGTGATTTCTGAGGCATCGATGGAGCGAGCGGCCCCGTGCCAATGTTTGGTGTTGCGGCACCGAGGCAGGGTGGATTGCTGATAGTGGGGGAGCTGTGGGATATCATTGATCGATGGAGCCAGTTTTGGCAGATGAACCACCCCGATTCATGGATTTGAGTTGGAGCCCTTGGAGGCAGAATCATGGTTGGTGGTGATGGAGTGATCAATTGAGAGTCCCCCTGTGATAGAGAGTTGATGCAGTGGTTGAATTGTGCGCTCTAGATTTCGAGGGACGAAGCGCGTAGGACGCGTGCGACTGGGAGTGGATTGCGCCAGAATACCCTTGTAGTTATCTGAACCCTCTGTTTTGGATTTTAGATTCTGATGCCTCGATGGAGTAGGCATTGTGTATGGAGCGTACTGTTGCAGTCCCTTTTGATAGGAATCTGCCGCCAGAGGTGAGTTCTGGATGGAGGCACCTGGCGTGAAGTGTTGGGGGACAGATCGGCTGGCAGAGGCACTTTCGTATTTCTTTTCTGGATGGTGGACATCCTTGTGGACGGATTATGTAAAGCTTACCCAAAGGAAGGTTACCCTTTGTGATTGATAACAGTTGTGTTTGGGGCACAATAGATGTGTTTGAGGGGTGAGCTGAGTAAGGATGATTGAATGAGGAATTGCAGGAATCAATTGTGTTTTGTCATATGACGATTGCAATAGTGGATTTTCTGAGATGTCAGAGGTCAGGTGGACCCCGGTGACAGCATCTGCATCGTTATCAGAGTGGCGCAGCGGTAGCGTGGATTTATTGTCTGCGGAGGACCGTATTCCTTGCCTCCGTGTGAGCAAAGGCGGAGAATTGTGCTCCTTTTTGTGGATAGCCTTGATTTTCAGGCAGATTAAGTGACGACCACCTATATTGAGCGGTTGAGACTGTGCTGCCTGGGTGGAGGGCACCAAGGCGGTGGATCGGGTCGTCGCAGGTGTGATTTCATCACAGCAGTCGAAATTAGAGTAGGTTGCATTCTTGCATGGACTAGAGGTAGATTTGTTACCACATGCACTAGAGGTACAGGTTCCTGTTGGTGTGGTGCATGTGGGGGAGGCTTGTGAATCAGGTCCAGTGCAGTTGAGATCTCGAGTGGTATCGACAGACTTATTGGTAGTGATACCTGGTCAATGTTTGACCCAGTGCGTGGGAGTGGTTGGCATAGTGCCACATGGTGTATGACTGCGGAGAGAGGATGTCACGCCCCGGGTGTAAACCAGAACCCGGGCCCGTCTACAGATCCGCCGTGCACACGGTATTTCCCGCGTACACGAAGCGCCAAACCTGCTCAGATATATAAGAGATAACAATAAATGAGCAATAAAAACAGAGCTGAACTAAAACTAATACATCTCAGACTGAAGCTGGAAATAAAATACAATACATCTGTATAAATGATACATCTGTCTCTCCCAGCTCACCAAAATAAATACAACCTGCTGGCAAAAGCCAGTCCCAAAGTGAAAGTACAACCGTCTGAGGAAACACGGGTACACCAACAGTCCAGCTAACACGCTCAACCTGCCTCGAAGTCTATCTACTCAGCCGTCCTCTCTCCTCGACCCGTCGCTGAAAACCCAGCAGCACCCGCAGAAGACACTGCAAAACAAGGGGGAAGAAAAAGAGGAAAGAAGAATGGGGGTAAGACTACCAGTAAACCAGTAGCCTCCCCTAGTGGGTAAAACCTCAAATCCTGACACACCCACTAGGTCTACCAGAGGCAAAAAGGAAAGAAGTGTGGTAAGCAATGATGACTGCCGAAAACAGGAAACTACCACTACTATGCCTCTAATATGCCAAGCTAAAGAGATAGCTAACTGTATGCATCAGAACATAAATGCCTGCCTGCCTAGACCCAATCGATACACCAGTGAGCACTGGTACTGCCTGCTCTGCCTGCCTGCCTGCCAAATCGGGTATGCTGGCCAACGCATAACACCGATAGGGAAAAGGGAGTCTCAAGGACTCGAAGCCTGTAAAACGCACACTCCGGAGTGGCACTCGAGGGGAGCGACCCACACGAGTATAATGCCTGGGTAACAAGTACCAAATCAGCAGGACTGGATCATGACTCTGATCAAAGTGGGAAAACCCATCCACTAAAAGGAGACCCGATCTCAACCCGATGCAAGATAAACCAATAGTGGGAACCCCATCCACTAGAGACCCGATACCCAATCTGATGCAATAACCACTGTCCGGTCAACCGCCCAAGGTCCGCGGTTGCCGCAATACCCTGCCATCAAGCCTGCCTGTCCCAAAATCCAAGATTCACAATCGGGTAGAATAATCGATATCCGGTCAACCGCCTACTGTCCGCGGTTGCCGCAATAACCCCCAAGTCCGACATCAAGTACACCCTGTCTCTGACCCCAAGGTCCCGGCTACACTATCCCAAACCCCCGCTCGAACCCGAGCAACATGACTCGAAAGTCTAAATAAGAAGGAGAAAGAAAGCAATCATGGTTTCTCCTAAGTCAAATCCCGATATGATAGTGTAGCAATAAAAGATGGCCTATCTAGATGTCCATACAAGCATGCAAGTGTTCTCAAGGAAATATAATTAAAGGCATTAATCATTAACAGTATCCACCTACGCATGTCATCTACCCTCAAGTAGTACCATCAACAGGATAATCAAATAGTCCAACATAAATATTCCACATGCAAGGTTAACCGCTATCAAAGCAACCCTATTCCCACACTGGCATGCATAAACCCAACCCCAATCATGATTAATCAAGATGTCCAATAAAGGGGATCACTCTAATATTCCTAGTGAGCATGTCAAAATAGAGGTAATAAACAACCGCCCACCTCGAGCGCTAAATCCAGATCCCAACAGCGAAGTCCGCGCCCGGTCTCAACGGTCACCACGGTACTGCACAAAATACCCAAAAGAACAAGCACAATTAATCAACCATGCTCACACCAAAATCTGTCCCAATTACAATCAGTCCACAGTTTAGCCTTTTTCACCTGCGAGATCAGCTCTAGAAATTCCCAGAAAAATACCACTGCGATCTACGCGACGAACCGGTCGAAACGAGTACCTGCACGTTTTCCCACGATTTTTCTATGCTGAGAACCAAAATCGACAAGAGGACCACCCCGAACAATACTTTCACCCAAAAACTGTGCTACAAGGTTCTGTAAAAAGGGGTTTCTCACCTTCAGGGAAATTCCACGAAAATCCAAGAAAATTCAGGGAGATTCCTTGCGATGCGTAGATGCAAATCCCTTTTGAATCGCCTCAATCCGATGTCCGGTTGCGGAGATATCGCCGAAACACCGAACCGCTGTCCAAAACTCCATCACAGCAAAATGGTGTCACAAGATGATCCGAAAAACCCATGAAAACCTCGGAATGGGGAAAAACCAGTAGAAATAAGAAACGTAGCCCTACCTGTTAAGAATCCAACGGCGCAAAAATCGCAAAAATAGGAGGTCGGGGTGAGTCGGGGGAGCCTAAACACTGAAATGCGACGAATCGGGTTGCCGGAGAATGATCGTCGCGCCGCGCCGGAGAAATCCCAAACCTCGGGATCCGAGCCTCCTAAATTCCTCAAACTTGACAGGGGTGTTCCTCTCTTCTTGATGAAGATTTCATCTTCTCACCTCTAATGGAGATGGAGCCTCTAAGATGGTGAAAAATCCCTTTGATTGAGCCTCGGATGGAAAATGAAGAAAACCATAAACAAACAATTCCAATAATTCCCTCTGTGTCCCACATAACACGAAACAGCGAAATGGACCACTGGTTTCTCGACACGTGTCCCCCGACCGTTGCTGCCCGCCCGCGCAGTCTGCTGCTGCCTGCTGCACAGTTGACCGTCCAATAGGATTGTGCCACGTGTCAACATTACTGTTCGGTGACCGGGTGCACAAAATCCTGTGGGCCGAACCAATGGATGACTGCCACGTGTCCGCTCCGGTGCACCGTAGACCATGAGCCACCAAAAATATTCCGTAGACCGCGAACTATGAGCCGGCCAATCACTAGACGCCACGTGTCAACCTCGGTCCACCATACACCAGCCCTGCCCGCTCCGTGGTCCCGGTCCACTGCACCGACCAATAGGGGAAAGCCACGTGTCCCCGCCTTGGTGCACGCTCGCCGCGTGGACGGCGCCTGCCCGCGCGCTGCCCGCGCCCTCAGCGCTGCCCGCGGCCGCGCGCCGCCTGCCCGAGCGCCCTCCGCCGTCCGCCGGCGCTGCCCGCCGCCGCCGGCGGCCGCCGGCGATCGCCGGAAGTACTGTTCCGGCGTGAACAGTAACCCGAAGCCCAAAAATTCATGTAAATAGTCCATCTGAAGCGTTTTCGCGCGCTGAATCCGAATTTGACGTCCGTTTCGCCAAATTCTCACTCTAAAAATTGCCGAATGCCCCCGAAAAGTATTCTTAGTCCAAATTTCGCGCCGAGCCCAATCTGAAAATCCGTTTCGCGCGAAAACCCCTCTAAACATCCGACGGGGTCCCCCGATCACCCGCGTGATCCATTTAGGCCCGAAGTTCTTCACTTGAGTCCAAATTGGCGCCCGAACACCGCCGACATGCCCCAAAGGCCTCCAGCACACCGCGTAGGCCTCCAATAGCCACCCCAACGCACCGCAACAGCTCTGCGGAGATCCAGGTCATCACATCCTCCCCCACTAAAAGAAAGTTTCGTCCTCGAAACTAAAGTCGTTCCTCCACTCGGAATCTCAACCAAATAGAGGGGGTAAATATCCAATCATCCACCACTCAAGCTCCCAAGGCTGACAAATACCTCCTCCAGAGACGCGATGCAATCCTCGGGTCTCTAACCAGAACGAAACAAAGGAGAACACTCCAGAGGGCCACGCCACCTCAACTAGGTACAGCTGGGCTAACTGCTCAGCCATCAAGTAGTCTGCATCGGTACAAGCATCTGTCCCCGCTAAGGCCTCAGATAATCCAACCACAAGTCCAACAACACCCAGCTCAACCTGAGTACCTCGGTACTCCCAAGGCATCCGATATAAGTCCCCCAACTGATCACGTAGACTCTGATCTCTAATCCAAAACCGTCGGGATGTAGAAGCACATCCCTAACCCTCCGGCATCAACACTCAGCCATGAGCAGTCGAGAGAACCAGATTGCAAATCCAACTTCGCGGAGATCCAATACCCTTGAAGCTGGTAAAACAAATCCTGCTTGACAGAAGGGTGCTAGCTCCCGATGGTCACTTCATCAAATTCTTACGGGTCCTCACAAAGCCGAAGTGAACCAACCTTCCACAACTCGAATAGCACCGGCGCCCCCAAAGGTGCCACACTTGGCCTGACACAAATCCAACACATCAAATCCTGGAGTTGGGTCCTCAACTCCCAAACTGGTGTCATGTCAAACAACTCCGATAGGAGAACAGCTAGGAACTCACCACCAAAAAGGGTACCTCCAAGTCCTGGTGCTGCCGCAGATCCCTCAAACACACCAGCCAAAAGGCTACTCACCCACTACGAGACATCCGCCTCGCTCACAAGGTCAAAACCAAAGAGGCGAAGATACTCTCAAGCAAACCAAGTACACCAACACCTCCAGGCCTGGCTCCCACGAAAACCGTCCTCGCAGCATAATCAGCTGCCGCGAAAAGAAAAAGAAAACCGAGCCAGCCTAACCGTCCTAGGTACCAAACCAAGCCCAACAACTGGGTCAAGACCATCAGGCCTACAGGTACAACCAAGGACTCAACCGCACCGGGCAAGACCCACGACACTCCCCCCAGGTGCAAAAGGTAGGGAATACGACCTCCCGAACACCAGGTAACCGTCCTACCCCGACCCAAAACAATGAAGCCAAACACTACCCACCAAGAAGGGAAAACCTCTCGTATCGAAAGATACGAACCCAAGAGCCTGGAACAATTCAAACCCACCGCCACACTGGCCGCTGGAATCCATGTGCTCTGACGGTCTCAAAATCCACTATCCAGAAAAGAAACCAGGAATGCCTCATCCGACTGACCTGTCCTCCATCACCCGGCGCCAAGCGCCTCAATCAGAACTCGCCTCAGGCGGCAGATCCCAATCCCAAGGAACTGCAATGCCACGCTCCATACCGGTGCCTACTCCAATGAGGCGTCCCCAGTACTCTCAATCCCCCACCGAATAAGACCCTGCCTCCAAAGGCTCCATACTCGATCCCACAAGTCAGGGCAACTCATCCGCCAGATCTGGCTCACTCCTTCAATGCAATCCCACAGTTTTCCCTGCTGTCTGTCCACCCTTCCTCGGTGCCCCAGCACTAAACGTCGGCACGGAGGGCTACTCACTAGTCCGACAACTGTGCCACTGCACTGATCCGACAACTGTGTCACCGCGCTGCTCCGACAACTGTACTGCACTGCTCCGACAACTGCACCACTGTGCTGATCCGACCACTGTGTCACCGCGCTGCTCCGACAACTGTGCTCTGCCACCGCACACTGCACCAACTGTGCTGATCCCACCACTGTGTCACCACTGTGCTGCACCGACAACTGTGTCACTGCTCCGACAACTGCACCACTGTGCTGATCCGACCACTGTGTCACCGCGCTGCTCCACACAACTGTGTCACCGCGCTGCTCCGCTGATCTGCCTCCAACACTCCTACCCTTCGGGTCCGGAGCCCCCCCCCACACCCCAATCTGGGTATCCGGCCCGAAACAACCAGCTCAGGCCCAACTGCCGCACCAAGGTGCACTCGGGTCAGAGCCCCAACGTCGGGGAGACACCGCTCACCACGACAAAACCGCAAATCAGCACACCCCAACACTCGACCCAATCTAGCGAAAGTCAAAGGCATCCCCCTATTTTTGTAACGTTATGTTGTCTGCAGCCAACATAACTGTCCCACAAAAATAGGGTATGCCGATCCCTCTTTCACTCACTGGAAGAGTCAAAACCAAATCACCGACTTTCGCCAAAAGTCACGTCACTCACGTCCTGCCTTCCTAGGGTCTGCCAAAAGCCTAGGGTTTCCTAAGTCCCAACTGACCTATCCCTAAGCTCTGATACCAACTTAATCTGTCACGCCCCGGGTGTAAACCAGAACCCGGGCCCGTCTACAGATCCGCCGTGCACACGGTATTTCCGCGTACACGAAGCGCCAAACCTGCTCAGATATATAAGAGATAACAATAAATGAGCAATAAAACAGAGCTGAACTAAAACTAATACATCTCAGACTGAAGCTGGAAATAAAATACAATACATCTGTATAAATGATACATCTGTCTCTCCCAGCTCACCAAAATAAATACAACCTGCTGGCAAAAGCCAGTCCCAAAGTGAAAGTACAACCGTCTGAGGAAACACGGGTACACCAACAGTCCAGCTAACACGCTCAACCTGCCTCGAAGTCTATCTACTCAGCCGTCCTCTCTCCTCGACCCGTCGCTGAAAACCCAGCAGCACCGCAGAAGACACTGCAAAACAAGGGGGAAGAAAAAGAGGAAAGAAGAATGGGGGTAAGACTACCAGTAAACCAGTAGCCTCCCCTAGTGGGTAAAACCTCAAATCCTGACACACCCACTAGGTCTACCAGAGGCAAAAAGGAAAGAAGTGTGGTAAGCAATGATGACTGCCGAAAACAGGAAACTACCACTACTATGCCTCTAATATGCCAAGCTAAAGAGATAGCTAACTGTATGCATCAGAACATAAATGCCTGCCTGCCTAGACCCAATCGATACACCAGTGAGCACTGGTACTGCCTGCTCTGCCTGCCTGCCTGCCTGCCAAATCGGGTATGCTGGCCAACGCATAACACCGATAGGGAAAAGGGAGTCTCAAGGACTCGAAGCCTGTAAAACGCACACTCCGGAGTGGCACTCGAGGGGAGCGACCCACACGAGTATAATGCCTGGGTAACAAGTACCAAATCAGCAGGACTGGATCATGACTCTGATCAAAGTGGGAAAACCCATCCACTAAAAGGAGACCCGATCTCAACCCGATGCAAGATAAACAATAGTGGGAACCCCATCCACTAGAGACCCGATACCCAATCTGATGCAATAACCACTGTCCGGTCAACCGCCCAAGGTCCGCGGTTGCCGCAATACCCTGCCATCAAGCCTGCCTGTCCCAAATCCAAGATTCACAATCGGGTAGAATAATCGATATCCGGTCAACCGCCTACTGTCCGCGGTTGCCGCAATAAACCCCAAGTCCGACATCAAGTACACCCTGTCTCTGACCCCAAGGTCCCGGCTACACTATCCCAAACCCCCGCTCGAACCCGAGCAACATGACTCGAAAGTCTAAATAAGAAGGAGAAAGAAAGCAATCATGGTTTCTCCTAAGTCAAATCCCGATATGATAGTGTAGCAATAAAAGATGGCCTATCTAGATGTCCATACAAGCATGCAAGTGTTCTCAAGGAAATATAATTAAAGGCATTAATCATTAACAGTATCCACCTACGCATGTCATCTACCCTCAAGTAGTACCATCAACAGGATAATCAAATAGTCCAACATAAATATTCCACATGCAAGGTTAACCGCTATCAAAGCAACCCTATTCCCACACTGGCATGCATAAAACCCAACCCCATCATGATTAATCAAGATGTCCAATAAAGGGGATCACTCTAATATTCCTAGTGAGCATGTCAAAATAGAGGTAATAAACAACCGCCCACCCTCGAGCGCTAAATCCAGATCCCAACAGCGAAGTCCGCGCCCGGTCTCAACGGTCACCACGGTACTGCACAAAATACCCCAAAAGAACAAGCACAATTAATCAACCATGCTCACCCAAAATCTGTCCCAATTACAATCAGTCCACAGTTTAGCCTTTTTCACCTGCGAGATCAGCTCTAGAAATTCCCAGAAAAATACCACCTGCGATCTACGCGACGAACCGGTCGAAACGAGTTACCTGCACGTTTTCCCACGATTTTTCTATGCTGAGAACCAAAATCGACAAGAGGACCACCCCGAACAATACTTTCACCCAAAACACTGTGCTACAAGGTTCTGTAAAAAGGGGTTTCTCACCTTCAGGGAAATTCCACAAGAAAATCTAAGAAAATTCAGGGAGATTCCTTGCGATGCGTAGATGCAAATCCCCTTTTGAATTGCCTCAATCCGATGTCCGGTTGCTGAGATATCGCCGAAATACCGAACCGCTGTCCAAAACTCCATCACAGCAAAATGGTGTCACAAGATGATCCGAAAAAACCCATGAAACCTCGGAATGGGGAAAAACCAGTAGAAATAAGAAACGTAGCCCTACCTGTTAAGAATCCAACGGCGCAAAAATCGCAAAAATAGGAGGTCGGGGTGAGTCGGGGGAGCCTAAACACTGAATCCGACGAATCGGGTTGCCGGAGAATGATCGTCGCGCCGCGCCGGAGAAAATCCCAAACCTCGGGATCCGAGCCTCCTAAATTCCTCAAACTTGACAGGGGTGTTCCTCTCTTCTTGATGAAGATTTCATCTTCTCACCTTATGGAGATGGGAGGCCAATCTATGGTTAAAAATCCCTTGATTGAGCCTCGGATGGAAAATGAAAGAAACCATAAACAAACAATTCCAATAATTCCCTCTGTGTCCCACATAACACGAAACAGCGAAATGGACCACTGGGTTTCTCGCGACACGTGTCCCCCCGACCGTTGCTG